>APFE030281467.1:1378-39714 GCA_000404065.3 Pinus taeda | reverse complement strand
CCCCCTACTTCTTTTCTTCCAAGGACCACTTTTCATAAATTTTCAAACTGGATCCATAAACATCAAAAGATCATCAAGTACAAGTAAATCACCCAGTCAACTGCAGTAACCAGATCAACAGTAACAGTAAACTAAACCCAGAACACCTTTATCAACAGGAAAAATTCAGCCAACAAAAGGTCTTAAGACAGATACACAGTTTTTCTTTCTCTGATCTGCATGCATACGCACTTCTCCTTCTGCTCCCCTGCGTATACCCGTAGAGACCCTTCTGCCGCACCGCATACCCACGCACTATTTCTTTAATCACGCTGCGTATTGTTACTGCAGGCACGCACCCACAGATACTATCGCGCCGCGTACTGCTACTGTAGCTACGCACCCACAAATGCTATCGCACTGTGTACCTACGCACCTATGGTTTCTGAAGCTCTGCGTAGTTTCCCTATGCCTACGCACCTGAACCTCTGTCGCTCTGCGTACCCACACACTGCGCCTTCTTCTGCTCTGCGTACCCACGCACTTCTCCTTCTTCTTCTCTGCGTACCCACGCACTTGCACCGTTAATGACCTGCGTACCTCTGATTAGGGCTGAAATGGCAGTTCCCCAGTGTACCACAGATGCTCAGATCTGATCATGCGCTCGAGAGATCGCCCTTCGCTTTCAACTTCACTTTATATAGATCAAGCTTTTTGAAAAATATAACCCAATATTTCAGATCTTAAGATATTCAATTTGCAAAAGATACGTAGCCAAATGATCTCCTTTGCTTTATATAGGCAAGCTCTTCCTAAAATCATGGATCAATACCATAGATAACCAATACAAGGGGCCCAAAAACATGGGGCTCAATAATAATAATAATATAAAGTAATACCATGGGCCAAAACCATAGAATCAAGAATGGTGGGCTAAATACCACGAGCCAAACATAAGGAACCCCACATGGGCGCACCTTACTACCTTGAAGTGTGTGCAATGGGGTCCGCACCTACTGAACAGGTAACCTGCGGGTATGACAGCACCTCCTGTATGGGTAACCTGCGAGTCCACAACTTTTGAACCATTCACCTGCGAGCCTCTTAATTTCCATCATTTTGAGAGCCTGAATAGACCATTGCCACTTGAGTGAGTTACCATCAAGTACAACACTTGTATCATACAGCCATACCAGAATCATAATGCCAACAATGTGCCCAAAGACCCAAGAAGACATGGATTATATGTCTAAAGTTCCATATGCATCAGTAGTTGGAAGCTTAATGTATGCAATGGTCTGCACAAGGCCTGATATTGCACATGCAGTGGGAGTTGTAAGCAGGTACATGAACAATCCAGGTAAGGAACATTGGATGGCAGTGAAATGGATTCTCAGATATTTGAGAGGTACCACAAATCAAGCATTATTCTTTGGTGGTTCAAACATTTCTCTACAGGGATATGTTGATGCAGACATGGCAGGTGACAAATATAAGAGGAGGAGCACTACAGGATATGTATTTATTGTAGGTGGAACAACTGTTAGTTTCGTTTCAAAAATCCAAAGTGTTGTTGCACTTTCAACAACGGAAGCAGAGTATGTTGCTGCTACAGAGGCTAGTAAAGAAATGATTTGGTTACAAAGGTTTATGGGTGAATTGGGTAATGAGCATGATATGGGCATGTTATATAGTGATAGCCAAAGTGCCATTCATCTTGCAAAGAACTCATCATTTCATTCCAGGAAAAAACACATACAACTCAAGTACCATTTCATATGATTAGTGTTGGAAGATGGAGAGTTGAAGCTGGAAAAGATGCACACTAGCCAGAATCCTGCAGATATGCTAACAAAAGTCGTAACCAAGGAGAAACTGAGAATATGCTCGGTTTCAATTCGTCTTCAAGGATGACAATGAAGGTGAGAAACAGCTAGGTCCAAAGAGAAGTCATTGTCCAGCAAATGAAGCAATGATGCAGTTGCTACAATCATTCTTCAAGTGGGAGATTGTTGGATGTGGAGTATGATTGTTCAAAGGTCTTTGTTTTAGCCAGATGTATAACCCAGGAAGTTTGTACACCCCTCCACGTCAGGGGGTGCGGGGGGGACTTGTCCCCCTCGTGGGAGTTTGGGGTGGGGGAGCAATCCCCCCCTGGCTAAGGGGTCTGGGTCCTAGTGGTCCGCTGGTGGGGGTTTCGGGGGCATAGCCCCCGAAGCTAAGAACAGATGTAAAATTGCCTTGTAAAAGTATAGTAATTTCTAATCAATCTGGGTTGTTCATTAGGCAGATGATCTAACAGTAGAACTTATGTTTAGTTTAGGGTTTTTTTCCCTAGAAGGGAACCCCTCTCTTTGTATGAGGGCATCATATTTGAGGCTGTGTAATAGATGTGTATTCTCTGAGCGAGAAACAGAGAGGTGAGACTGTGAGAGAAAACAAAGGATATTATAGCGGATCTGTTGTAGGTTGTGTCTCTTCATTTTGCTGGATAATAGAAAGGAAGGACTAGTTGTTCAGGGTGGACGTAGCCCAAACTGGGTGAACCATGTATATCTGTGTCTCTCTTGTTTTATGCATTTTCTGTGTTTATATTTCTGCAATATTTTATGTGTTCCATTGCTCCATAATATATAATTTTCTAACAGATTCTGCTTTTGCTCTTCTACTACTTCCTCTGTTTGCTCACCACCTGAATTTGAACCCATGCAATTGATGTCTAACAATTTGAAATTCTCCTCAGCCATAAGCTTAGCCAAGCCCTGACCTTTGACAAGCTTGGTGGGCTTCAACTCTATGTTGAACTCTATGAATTTTGCAATCCATTTAGCTATCTTTCCATCAATATCTGGCTGAATTAGGACATCTTTTACTAAGGCTGAAGGTACATAGGCAACAACTTTGGAATGCAGAATGTAAATTTTGAATGCCTTTAAAGATTTTATGAGAGCATAATCTTGTTTTTCAATAAGGTCATACCTTAGTTCAGTGTCCCTCAAAGTTTTGTTGAAAAAGGCCACAGGGTGTTCTACACCTTCACCATTTTTTTGCAATAGAACTGCTGCAAGTGTATCATAAGAGGCAAAAGAGAAGATATAAAACTCCCTAGTATAATCTGGGCTGATTAGAGTGATATCTTCCATGATAGATTGTTTAATGTCTTCAAAAGAGCTTCTTGCACCATCTGTCCATTTTATTTCTAATCCTTTCTTCAGCATGGAAGTGATGTGCTTCATTAGCTCTGCAAAGTTCGAAATAAACCTCCTAACAAAGTTAATATTTCCAGGAAAGATTGAATATCCCTTTTTGACCTGGGGATGGACAATGTCTGAATTGCTTGAAATCTTGTTGGGTCGATCTTCACACCTTCAACAAAAACAATATGTCCCAGAAGTTTGCCTTCTTGTAGAGAAAATTTTGACTTCTTTGGGTTCACAGAATTCCAAACTGTCTATACTTTAGAAACACCTTCTTCAAATGCTGCAAATGGTCCTTGTGACTACTGGAAAAGACTGTTATGTCATCAAACTAAATAAGGACAAACTTGTCCTTCTCTCCCACAAAGGTTATGTCCATGGCCCTCTGAAAAGTAGCCCCAGCATTCATCAGTCCAAAAGGAATCTTGGAATACATGAGAGTGCCACAAGGAGTAGTGAAGGCGGTCTTTTCTTGATCTTCTAGATGTACATCAATCTAATTGTAACCTGAAAATTCGTCTAAGAAAGACATGACTCTGGCCCCTGAAACTTTTTGTAGCAAGTGTTCCATCTTAGGCAGGGGGTAGTTGTCTTTTTTAGAGCATTTGTTTAGATTCTTGAAGTCAACACAAAGACTAATCTCTCCATTCTTCTTTCTTACTACCACAAGGTTAGCTATCCACTTTGAATACCTTAGGGGAACTATGATCTTGGCATCCAACAACTTCTTGATTTTCTTTTCAATCAAAGGCAATAAGAGAGGGTTGATAGGTCTTAACCTCTGCTTAAAAGGGATGGTGTTCTTCTCCAGTGGGATCTTATGCTGAATGATGTTGGTTCATAGGTCATAAGATCACTGTATTCCCAAGCAAAAATATCAACAAATTGTTTCATTAGGGTGCAATACTCGAAACTTTGGGTAGAAGACAAGTGAGTGGACAGATTTATGTACTTTGGATGGGTTGGATTCCCTACATTATGTCTATGAATTGCAGACTCATTTTCTTTTTTTGCAGGCTTATAAGGTACATCATTATGATCAAACAACTTCTCTAGGGGCACCAATTCTTTGGGTATATGGTTACTAGGCAGCTAAACTATGCTATCCTGACCAATCTTGTCCTTTGGGTTGGACTGGTTGCATTCTTCGATGGTCTCGTTTTCTTGGTCAATGTGCATTTTAGAAAATTCATCAATGACTTGTAAAAACCTATTAATTTCATCATCATCTTCAAATACTTCCTAGTATTTGACATTGTCAGGAAGAGATGGTCTATATTTAACCTGAACTTCATAAGTCAATTTAGGAGGCAAAGGAGGAATAAACGTGCTAGCTGACAAAACAAGGGAATCAACAAGCTGGTTCTTCATTCTAGGGATGTAAGAAATGCGGAAACTATTAAAAGAATCCTTCAGCTTCCATACCTCATCTCTCTATGCTTTCAGCCTTGGATGCTTTGCTTGGAAAGTTTTGTTGACCTACTGAATGATAAGGTCTGCATCTCCAAACACCTTTAGACCTTTGATGCCCATTTCTTTAGCAGCGTTTAAGCCCAATATCAAGGCTTCGTACTCTGATATGTTATTTGTGACCTAAAAAGCTAACTTGAAAGATAAATGAATGCATTCTTGTGTGGGGGACACAAGGACTACACCTACCCCTGCAACTTCCTTAGATCAAGTTCCATCAAAGAACATGTCCCAAGTTTGTGGGCCTTCTTCCTCTGTGATTTGGAAAACTGGTTTCTTAAGCTGCATGGAGGCCAACTGGGATTCTTCTATTTGAAGAATACAGGCTCCAAAATCAGTGTTGACAGCGTAGATGGGATGATTAGTGTGATTCCTTTCATCATTGATGATATAAGCCAACTGAGCTTCTCTGTATAATCTCCTATTCTCATCTCCAAACACTGGAACAATAGCATAAGTCAGATCATTTTGCAATGTTCCACCTAATATATTGATCCAACCTCTGGAGAGTAACATGCCAAACTTGGGGGGTACATCTACTACCACAATATCCATCATCATGCTCTTCATGGGCAGCTTAGACAAGGTGATGGATAGGTCTTTGATTAATCCCAAACATTTCACTTTCCTAGAGTCAAAAGAAAACAGGTCATGATAAGACTTGGTAATGTTAAGACCCAACTCTTCCATGACAGCCTTGGGCATTAGATTATGGCTGGCTCCTGTGTCCAAAAGGTAGCTGTGAAGGATTTTGTCATGAATAGTCAAAGAGACATAGAATTATGGGGAGTTGTCATCACAATTTTCAATCATTGTCATCACAATTTTCAATCATTGGGCTGAGAACAACAGTCGGTTTGTCATCTTGTAGATTTACGTAGTCAGTGGAGGCTTGGATGGCTTTAGGCTCAAGCGTCTCGAGGATAGATCTCTTGAAGAACTCATTCTTCACTAGTTCAATCAAAGGTATAGGTATGCTTAGCTTCTAAAGATCTGATTCAAAACTGAAAGGAGAAGGAGACTTGTCAAGGCCTCTTACCTCGTGAGCTAGAGCTTTGAGGATGATGGGATCAACTGTCAGTCGTTTCTACTTTTTAGTTTTCTATATTGCAGGGATAGCAACTTTTTGAACAGGAGTTTCCTTAGCATTATTCATCTTCGACCTCAAATCATATCTGTGTTGATCATCAGTTTTTAGAACAACTCCACCATCCCACTCTTGGCTAATATAGTCATTGAAAAATAACTTTTCATAGGCAGCTGAGGTAAAAAAGGAGGCACTGTCTTTGTCTTCTAGACAATGGATCTCATCATCTTCTTCAAACTGCTCTTCTTCCATGAATACATTCTAGAAAGGGGTCTTCACCCTTTGGTCTTCATTGGCATCTTTTCTTCTTTTCAAAATCTGCAACTGCTCATTAGATCTTCTATATGGATTTGGGTTTCTAGGAGCAAAGGTATTAGGAACTCTTCCTTTCCCAGAGTGTTGCTCAACCTTAAATTTGGAGATTTCAGAGGCTAATGACTCTATCATCTTGGTCATTTTATCTATCTTGGGATTTGAAGATGATGAAGATTCGCCCTTCTGTCTCCTTTTGCAGCCATGATGTTTGATTCTACTTCCAAGGCTGCATCCTACACATTAGCCAAGGTAGCACATCGTCTCTCCCTCAATAGTAGACAGAAGTCAGAATCACAGGCACTGGCATAGGTGATTTTAGTAGAGGTAGTGGTGGGTTTTATTTCAACTGGTATCTTGTTGTACATGCGATTAAACCTCTTATTAAAATCGGACAACAACTCACCATTTTCCCTCTTTAAGTTCCCAAAGTCTGTGTGGTAGTAGAGTAGAACCTTCTTGTCCCCCCAGTACTTTAGGAATGCATCATCTAAAGCCTCAATATCTGCTATAGACCTTGGGGTCAGTTCTCTAAACCATTTTCTAGCCTCTCCATCTAGACTTTGGACAAAGACTGTCATCCATACATCATCTTCACTAATGCCCAGGTTATCAGCATAGTTATAGAATGACTCAAGATGTTCCTCAGCTGTAACATCTTCAATCCCAGTGAACTTAGACTATACTTCTGATATTCTCTAGTAGGCATGGCATTCAAAGGAGTGGGTAGTACTAGAGGTCCATACCTAGCAGTTATGATTCTTTCCATTTTGGTAGGTGCTGTTGGTCCTGCCATAGCTGTGGTGGCTACAAGGGTACTAGAACTCTGAATGACAGAGGGTTGGGGAGTGACTGATAAGACTAAAGGAGTATGCTGAATAGGAGGAGAGGCTTCCTTTTGGCTTACAATGAAAGGAGAACCTAAAGAATAAGGAGCCCTATGAATCTCTGAGATCTTTTCTTCACTACTAGTATTAGATGCTATACTCTCAACATGTATTTGTTCTATTACAGGATTTTCTTGAAGAGATATAGCATATTGTTTAGATCTACCTGAACCTGATGCTCCTTTCTGCAATGCCTTTCTTTCTTTGATGATTTTTTCAAGGTCAGGAACTAGGTCAGCTAGTGGCTTATGAGGATTTCTCCTAGTATGCCTCACAAACTGAGCCAAAACTATGGAGTGGAGTCACCAAGAGGTTCATCCTCCAGTAGAGTCGCCAGATAGATGGTTACAACCAAAATAGTGTCCATACTTTGTCTATCATCAAAGCTGGATCTGTGTCATCCCCTAGGGAAGTTGAGCTTTAGTTTCCTCTCCCCGACAATGACACCAATTATGTTAGCACTCCAGGAAGCTCTCCTAGATTGTAGCTCAGAGATGCCTGGAAACATATAAATCTTCAATATCGTTCTCTGAACTCTTGGAATGGAATGGGGTTTGGATCAAGTCAGATGACTGTTTCAACTCTATTTTCACTCAAAACATGCATGAACACCCTCAACTTGACAAGGTTTTCAATCACAAATGCTTAATAGTTTATAGATTCAATGAATAGATGGAGAATCCTAACTATACCATCAGATACATACATAAACACATACGAATGGCTAGCTACAAAAAGTAAATGAAGCTTACAAATCTAATTTATCAACGTAGAGATAAGATGACATTTATCTGGCATTCAACAGAGAAGAAAACATGAATAACCCATTCAAGTGCAAGCTTAGAATAGAGGGAAAGATGGCGATTGAACATATAACAACAAAAGAAGCTTGTATTATTGGAGTGAAAATGAGACGTTGGGACAAATATAGTATCCATGTTCTCCAAATGTTGAACCTCTAATCCCCCGAACTTTCAGCCATTTATAGGCTTTTTACAATGCTCTTGAACCCTCTAAGGCTTGAGATGTCTTATCTAACAAATAGAATAACCAAATTATTTTAATTTCTTCGCGTTGTCAGGTAGCTTGCTCGTGCCAATGATGCTCCATGATCACTTCTATTGGTTTGGCTGCATCGTGCTATGGCTTTTTCCCTTTTTTGGTTTTCTACCTCCTGACCTCTGCCTACTTGAATCCCTCTTCTAGCATTAAATAATCAGTACATAACGCCTTAAGGGGAGTTGGCCACCTATTCAACAATGGATGAGCGCATCAAGCCTTTGGAATCCCTGAAACTGCCGCTTTCTGTTAACACAGAGAAATGCATTTAAACTTTGAAAATCCGCCAAAAAAACTATTCACCCGGACTTCAAATGTCCTCAAATCCAGTCTATTCTCTGTCGGGTCCACCTGTGAATCGTTATCGCATGTCGCAAATGGACTGTCCCTTTGTATTTTAGAAATTCGTTAAAGTACTAAAAATCCCGTAAAAATGGCCTTGGGTGGATTTGAAATGACATACAATAGCCTTAAGGAACCCTTTTGAGTCTAGTTTATTGCATCGACGCTTTATCCTTTATATTTCATTTGATAAATGAAATACGCAAATACAAAGGAAATTGTTGCTTCCCGGAACTCAAATTATATCAAATATGGTTTATAATGTTATCGGGTCCAGCTAATCGCATCGCACATATATATAGGTATAAGCATCGATCCATTGTGTTTCTCCGATTGCGATATCACGATGCGATTGATTGTAATCGCATATCGTGATAACCCTGATCTGTTTGGTGAATGCTCTATTTTTGTTTTCCGATTGTGATTCACCGATCAGATCTAGACTGTTGATCAGCCAGATCTGACGGCTACTGTGCCAAGTTGTTGTAAGCCTCCGATAAGCCTTATTTCATTGTTTTCTTGTGTTTTTCACCTCTTGATAGTGTTTTTCCACCTGTTTGAAGGTTCCCCTTATGCGACGGTTTTGATCTTTTGAATTATTTTAAGAAGATTTTGAAGACTTAGAGAGTGTTTTGGATCTATTTGGATTAGCACCTCAAGGCTAACAGGTCCAACGCGATCACCCAACTCTGCGGGAAGGTCCCTGTGCTCTCTTGGCCATACAAGATTCACGCAAAGATGACCAACTATTGATACGCCTTTCGAAGTATCTTTGTCTTGTAGACCTGGTTGGGTGTCATCCTTAATTTGGTCAGCTCCTTCACCCAATTCTTCAAGATATCCGTGGAGTTTTCATTGCTTCTGGGTATGCTGAAGGGCGTCTGCATGGTGATCATTGGCTTTGACATATGATGCATTTGTTCATAATATTTTGCCCTGAAGGTAGCAATCTCTGTCCCGTTGACACTTCTCAATGTCATCGTCTCAAGATCAGTGTGCGACACGATCCAATGTATCATGTTCGCACATGGGAACATGGGATACTTACATGCAATATGGTACAAGATCAACTTGCGGATGTTCACATAGACTTGGCACTCTTCGAGTTCTTCCCCAAATGTGCCTGCAAATGCATCATTGACCTCTTTCCATTTTCACTTGATGTCCTTGTCTACAATCAGCCTAGTGCCTTCATAGATCGACAAACTTGTAGACACTCGCTCAACTGCTGCTCTAGTTGCACTTCCATCGGTGTCCTTTGATCCTGCTCTCTTGGAGACCATTGATCCAAAATTGTTGAGAAGTGTACGAACACCTGCTAGATTTGGAGACATGGTGACATGCATGGCAACAAATTTGTCAGCTAAAACCAAAGAAAACTTGAGGAACGACATCCAACATACTTGGGGATTGACTGGAAAGGATTGCACAATTTTTCCTAAGAGGTCGGGAGACTGGCTATTGGAACTGCACAAAAGGTGGTTCAGGCTACTGGGAGGTTGGTTGGCTGCTGGAATGAAAAATGCACAATCCAGACTGACCTACTGGCTGCTGGAATTGTACAATGCGCAATTTCAACTAGCAAGGGTTGCAGGCCTAGTGACTGCATTGCGCAATTTTCTGGGCCAATAATCACTGCCTCTCAGAGTTGCGCAATGCAAGACTGAAGGATAGTCATTGGGAAGAAATGTGCATTTTCTAGGAGGAAGGCAGAGCCTTCCCTCTCAGTATTGTGCAATGTTGTCTTGGTGCGGCAGAGTACGGGCCAAGGTTGCCCAAACCCACCAACGAGCAACTGAAAGAAAATGTGAATGTGAATAAATGGAAATACTAAGTGTATGCAAGAGTGAATGATCATGCATGAAAATAGTGAATTCAAGATTCAAAAGATAGAACAACATGCATGTGTGTGAAGCGAGTCACCTTATTGGCGACCATTCATGCAAAACAGTGTCATGCATGCGACAACAGTGAGATGCTAATGAAAACTGAAACAGTGCTAGAAAAAGATAATATGCATGAAAATGATAGCAAGTGTTCATAGAAATCAAGCAGACAACACTCACACAAGTCAACACATAAGAAGCAACAAAAATGCTGCAAAAGACAAGTTAAGCAGACTTACTGGGAAATAGTTGAGTTGGATATGTCGAAGTCTCCTAGATGTGTTGTGGGATGTCAGAGCTCCAAGATCGATGTGAAGAAGTGAGCTTTGAAGCATCAAATAAATAAGTTTGAGGCTCATGATGCGCATGCCACAAATCTAAGAAAAAGTGACACTTGGAGGAAATATTTTAAAATGATCTTTGCATGGAACCTCCAACTGCTAAAAATAGCTCCCTAAAATCTGGGATGCTTTTTTCATGTTTCTTTTTGCTATTGCACGAAAAACAACCCATGCATGCAAGTCAAGTTTTCTCGGTTCCAGGTTGAACTGGTCAAACCGATGGCATTTGCAACAACCTGCCTAACTGAGCGTAACTTTTGTGCAGTTTCTAGGAGGAAGATGGGTTGGATGCCTAGAAGGATTGCACAAATTATAGGCTGAGCAGCTGACTGCTGCCTAGAATTGCGCAATTGAGCTGAGTAGTCCTGCTGGATTAGATTATGCAGTTTTCTCAGGGAAGGTTGACTGGAAGGATTGTACAGTTTATGAGCCCAGCGGGCTGCCAAACAAGATTGCACAAATTCTGGAGGGAAGAATGGTTCCCATCCAGAATTACGCAATTTCTTGAGGGAGTTGCTCAGCCAGCAGTTGGTGCAAGTTCGAAGAAACAACCTATGAGGGGAATGAAACAAGCTATCATGAATGAGTTGGCGATCTGCTAGAAAACCACTGAGGCTTATGTACTTGACAGTGCAAGACATGCTGTCGAGGATGATTGGTAGGGAGGCTTCAAAATGAAGCTAAGGAAAAATTGTGGAGGGTGATTGTAGCCACTGCAACACTTGGCGACGTATTGGTAGAACTCCAGTTATCTGAATGGACCTTATTCATGAAAATAAAGTCTAACATCTCTGAAAGTATTGTTCAATTCTCTGTTCGTCTTGGTTTCCACGCTTGCTTGATTGTAAGATGTAGCATATGCCAAGCTCTTGGTTGATCAACACACATTCCAAGCCAAGCCAACATAGTTATTTCAATTGGGGTTGAGGGGTATATTGGTGCACTAGAAGTATAGTCATCAACGTCTTAGTTTCATCTCTTGTGTTGCTCTGCTGCTAGCAGGCCTGGATAGTACCTCGGCGGAGTCACGTAGGAACACAAGCATCGCTATGCTTCCAGTGAGCCTGGTTAGTACTCCGACGGAATTACTTGCATCACCTCTCTGTGTAGCAATCCTTTCTCTTCTTTCACGTTATTCATTTTCATTTTGAAAAATTTTCACTTTTCATTTTTTCATTTTTCATTTTTCATAACTGTGCATAAAAATTATTCATTTCAAAGGCGGAAGAGGGATCCCAACTTATTGAGAGTAGAAGAGGTTGTTCCTTCAGAGAAGTAGTTTATACATACCTTTGACATGCTTGTTAAGGTTTCCCCCCTCACCTTACTCTACTTGACTTAGCTGACAAGGATTATCCCAAAAACAACCAACTAGAGTAGGTGACAATAGTTAGTGCGCAAGCATTGTGTTTTCACCAAGGTTCACTTCAAGTAGTATGTATTTTCCATCGACGTTTCATGGACTAAAGATACCAAGTTCTTCATATAGAGACAGGATGACATATAACCAAGTAGTGATAGTTTCACAAGGCCTCTTTTACTTTACCCAGCTTGTTTTAAAAGTCACACACGTTTCACGCGAAACTAACCTACGAGCGCAAAACAAGAAAACAACAACAAAACAAAGTGAAAGTAGAAGCAACTGTGAAAGCAAAGAAAACAAGCAAACAACCAAAAGCAAGTGTTACTCCTAATCCTAATCTAACAGTGCATGGGCCTGATCACGTGAAGTGATACTTCCAATGCAGCCACCGACACATTGGTTGACCCATGTTGGTGAAGGCATGATTCGTGAACAACATATATGTGTGAACCAGCAAACATGAAAGATATAACAATGAATACAAACACACTCCAAGTTTCAATGTGTCCACAGAACATAAGTGAGTGCAAGTGCATGACATACAGTCCATGGACTTGTCATGGTATTGTGCAACACTACGTGCAGTTGTGAAGCATAGGCATACTCTTGACTGTGACATGCAAGCAAACGAAAGAAACAAAGACAACTTGCGTCATGCACGTGTTATTGCAATGTAAGATTCCTCCAATGCATAAGTGATGGGATCATGTAGTTCAAGTGGAGGAAGCATAATCTATGTGAGAGATTGATCTTCAATGCATACAGATGCGTGATGAGGAGCCTTGGATGTTTCAACAATTCCCTCATCGGAAGTGAAACCAACGTTAGGATAGCGAGGGCCTAACATAACCATCATCTCGGGCTGAAGTTCCTCGACAGTCTGGGGGTTTTGACTTCATCAACAGATAGATCATCATAAACAGGTGGCTTCAAAAAATCAACTGCGATACAATCATCATCGTGATCAAATACAAGAGTAAATAGATCACGACAGCTAAGATCAGAAAATTCAATGATTTCATCGACATCCTCATGATCTGATGAATCAAATTGAGGGGTAGATGAGAAGCGGAAAAATTCACCCTATGTGTTTTAGAAAAAGGCAAATGAAAATTCAAGTGGATTTTCTGTGAATAGTTTATCCTCTCCATTGTCAGATGGTGGATTGACATCTGGTATTTCCTATGAATGATCAACAATGGGTGCATTTGTAGATGGAGATACACATAATGGAGATACACATGTGAAATCATCGATGGCATTTTCACCAAAGATGTCATGAAATAACGGGGGAGGCTCAGACAGAAGGGAGTCATCCTTCACCGAGTGTTAATGCTCAAGCTCATAGTCATACTCTTCATGAATGACAACACATGTTCGTTGTGTTACACCAACTCCGTCAATGGCTTGATCCTCATTCATAAGAAGTGTAGAGTCCGGAATTGAAGAACACAAGACAATATCATCCGGATGATCATCCAACTACGAAGACAGAGGTTGATGTACAAAATACATGTGACAACTCAATGGAATCACAACCAAATCTGCGAGAAAATTAAGCGAAGTGATTTTTGGAGGATGTGACAGTTGAACAGGTGTTTGTGCCTATTCTCTCGCATCACTCCACAGTGGTGGAGTTGTTTGATGAGGGGATAGCAGACAATCGCAAGTGACAGTGACCGTATCTATCTTTGATTATGCAGCTCCATCACTGAAGTATGATGAGCAAGGATTGGGCTCAAATATCTTCTTGGGATGGACTGATTTGTTAAGACAGTACTTGAATCTATCCCAAAGATAAGGAAATTTCATTTGGATTTTCAGAGCTTCAAACTACAAAACACGGAAGCGCTGCCAAAAATCCGTATGCGATTCATGTGGGGCATTCCGTTATTGTAACAATTTTTGGTCAAGAGGTTCTGGAACAAAATGATGGAAGGTAGATTCAATGAGATGACAAAAATGCTCAAGTGATTGCACGTTGTCAGTCGGTAGGTTGCAGCACCACTGTAGTGGGGATTTACGAAGTGTGTGTGCAAAAATAGGTTGGCCTCTTTATCAGAACATTCATATTCCTTATCAAGCATGGCAAGGAAGTCTTGTGAGAACAAAGGCCATGCCACTTTTCCTTCACCATCATACGTGAATTCGGACAAGAGATTAAAAAACTCCCTCATGATGTTGAGAGGTTTGGCATGTGAAAAATGTCATGGAGGGGTGAGTGTAATAGAATCCATGATAGATGTGCAAAGGTTAAAAACACGATGAGAGGACATAACTTATCATCTAGACCTCCTTCTAGCACCAAAAATGTTGACAGTGTTGGACCCGCCAACATGTCAGTGGATCTCCCCAGTAAGAAGTCCCAATTAGACCTCAGACTGTTTGGTATAGGATTCCTAGCAGTGGGTCTTACAGTATCACCTTGATCACTGTTTCACACAAAGGCAAGTAAGATATCCTTGTTGGTAGCAAGGGTGTGACATATGCAGTAATTCAAGGAAGGTGCATGAGTGGTTCTAACACACAGAGGGTGAGGTGAGTGCGCCCCTTGGAAGCCTGTGAAAGCACATAGTTGAGAAGGGAACAAACGAGCAAAGATTCATCACAACATGGAAGGCATTAAGCTAGCAATCCAAAGTGATGGTTAAACCAACAACACATTTCAGTAAGATTCATACATACATATACAGAAAATAGCTACACATGCATGCGTAAGAAAATAGATACATATATCATTTAGAGTAAACAAGATAGCTGGAATAAAATACGACATATGCATGAAATGTGTTGGATTTGTTATATTTTGAAGTGTAAGTTCCAGTCATACAATACAACCATGACCAACCACTAGTTCCAATGGCGGAATGTTATAGTCACTACCACCTGCTCCTCCAAAGAGATATAATAGCTCTGCATAATGGAGAAGCCAATGCTCCTTACAATATTTTCCAATCTCTCTCTAAGATACTCCTATCGGAAGCTTGGATAACCAAAAGCCCATACAATGAGTTATGAGGGACTATATATAACAAAGGGTGGGGTGGCCCTTAACATTCCCCTATGTCGCAGTTCATCTACCCTCATGACTCTTCGTCTACTCTATGATTGTTACATCCAACTATGGACACTTGAACTTCCACATGATAAGACATTACAACAATCTACACATGTACTCATGTGAGACAAAACAGGCTTGAGCAAGCCATGCAAGACATCACTATGACTCAGACAAATGTCAGAAGACTAGATCTTCCACATCTTCATTATGGTCAACAGTAGCAAACTGATGCCAAGCTCAGTAGTCTGTGATGGTGTCCATGTACTCTAAGGTGACATCTTTCTAGAAACGAACTCTTGGCTCCATAGCATCCGGGTACACTGCTTGGGCTCCTCTGTCCAACTCATTTGATAGCATGCGCATCATTGTCTTGAGTGTGGCTAGACCAGTGACATACTGATGCATGGTATCTGCATTGATCACCAAGTCTAGGCTGGTGGCTATGCACATCAACTCGACAAAGTACAATTTAAGCTCCAATTGGACCTGTGCCTATGTCTTCACTTGAGTGAGTGTCCCAATAGATGGGATCGCATGTGCATGCACAACAACATCCATGCTCCTAGATACCCGTGCATGGGGAGCCTACAAACTAGTGGTGAGTTGTGGGAGATCTTCATAGTTTCAGATCTAACTCCTGACGCATGCCTTCAGCTCGACCTCTGTAGGCTTCATCATCTTGGACAAGTGTAACAGGGCTCCCTTGTATCTCATTTTCCATGTTTGCATGTCATCAACAATAGCATGCATGTTCAACAAGATATGTGCTCTCCTAACACATCACTGCTGCCAACCGTTGAGATGTACAACTGCCTTATGCATGGTACCAAAATTGGAATACAACACCCACATGACTGTGTCAAGGGACAACACTTCATCTAGTATTGCCTTCTTCAAGTCTGCTCGGGTGGATGTTGTAACCAGTTCTCCTCTTTGCTTGGCCGTCTGTAACTCCTTATCCATTAGCTCATTCTCAACTATAAAAAAGCAAACACTCAAGCTAATGGCTTCAGCATATGCTTTAGTAGCATTGGCCAATGTTTATGGATTCTTACAGATGTCAGACACGATCACTCATTCCTCAAACTATGTAGGAGACATGTGGTCATTTGGAGTAGACACTTTGTGAGACTACACAACTTTATGTTGTGAGTCATCGAACGAAATTTTGTGCATCTCTCCTTCCAAAAGTGTCCAAGGATTTTAGTGTCTCCTTGGTTGCTTGGGACTTGCTCTGCTTCTAGATCTAGTGAAGTTGGTGTGTCGACCTCTTGGTGGTGAGGCATGAGTCTGATGTCTTGCTCTAACTCTTGTTGCTCCATGTTCATATCCATCTGCTTAAACACTTGTTCAATCTCTTGAGCAAAGTCCTGCTCCTGTGACTCCTCACCATGCCTGCTTCGTGCCAGCTGTTCGGATAAGTTGACTACCTGGACGGGTGCAATTTCATATGTCTGTCTATGTTGTGCCCCCTACTGTACCTATTCCTGTTGCGCTTCCTTCTCCTGTCTGCACAACTCCTATTTCTTTTAGAGTTTCTCCTTCAACTCATGCAACTCCTTCTCTATTTCCTCCATTCTCCATTTTTCTCTCTACTTTTGCATGTTCCTCATATCGCATTGTTGCCTCTTCACCTCTATTGCCAAATCTTCTTTCTACACAAGTGAATCTGCTCAGAAATTGCATCTTTGCTCTGCCTCTGCGCTGTCGATAATCTTCCTCTTGCCTTTGTCATGCACCAATATTTTTACCTCCGCTGCTACTGTTGCTACTCTCCTAGATGTTGCTTCGCTAACCATTCCACAACAATGTTGACCGGTTCATTGGGTCTAGATAAGTTGTAGCAATATCTCCATGGGTCCTCCTCCACCCAAAGACATGCCTTGTGGATCCATTGAAACTATACTCTCATGCAGTGATATTTTACAAAACAATGCAGGTCATACGGATTGTAGCTTCGGGCGTCGAATGGATATTTCTTGATCTCCTCTGCTTTGACATCTGCATGCTTGAAATTTTATATCTAGTATAACCCGATCTATAATGGAAGATTAAGCCAGAGAGCCTTCTTCTTCCGATGGAGCCTAGCTAACAATCCTATCGAGATGTGGTATGATACTTCATGCATGACGAGCTTGTCCAAGGAAAACATCAGGAGAACATGCAGAGGCTTCTCCACACTCTACATCCGTATGAAGATGCCAAATGGTAAGGCATACCAATCTACTATGTTGATTAGTGCTTCCATTGCTACCTTCAACATGCAAAGTGAATCCTTCTCAAATATCATCTTGTACACTAAGGGTGACAAAATGATTGGATATTTGTGTGATAACTCCTTTGAAGCTGAATTCAGACAAAATTTTACAATAAGTGTTCACAGAGGTCTCTGCTGATGTCCATGCCCACTTCAAGCCCGGGCACTCCTAACAGGCACAAATTTCATCCAAGAGGTAAGAGGACATTTATATTTCTTCTTGATGACCATTGGGCAGTTGTCGAGCTCTTATTACCTGTTCCTTCAGCTTGTGAGCCAACATGTCAGACCAATTGCATGCTTTGCCTTCACTGGCTAGTTGGTCCAACACAATCACCCAACTCTACAGGAAGGTCTTCGTGCTATCTTGGTCATACAAGTGACATGCAAAGATGACCAAGTATTGATACACCTTCTGCAATATCTTTGTCTTGTAGAACTAGTTGGGTGTCATCCTGAATTTGGCCGGCTCCTTCACCCAGTTCTTCAATATATCATTGGAGTTGGCATTATTGTTGGCTTTGCTGAAGGGTGTCTCAATGGTGATCACTGGCTTTGACATATGATACATCTGTTCATAATCCTGTGCCCTAAAGGTAGAAATCTCTATCCCGCTCACACTACTCAATTTCATCGTCTTGGGATCAATGTGCGAGATGATCCAATGTATCATGTCCACACATGGGAACACAGGATACCTAGTAGTCTTTGAGGTATTCCCCAAATGTGCTTGCAAATTCATCATTGGCCTCTTACCATTTCAGCTTGATGTCCTTGTCTGCAATCAACTTGGTGTCTACATAGATCAGCAAACTTGTAGACACTCACTCAACTGCTGCTCCAGTTGTGCTTATGTCAGCGTCCTTTGATCGTGCTCTCTTAGAGGCCATTGATCTTGAACTACTGAGAGGCTGCGAAAACCTGCTAGATCTGGAGACATGGCAAAATGCATGGTAAGAAATATGTAAGCTAAAACCAAATCAAACTTGAGGAATGACATGCAACATATCGGGGGATTAACTGGCAAGGATTGCACAATCTTTCCTAGGAGGCTGGGAGACTGGATTTTGGAACTGTGCAAAGGAAATCTAGACTATTGGGAGGTTGGTCAGCGATTGGAATTGCGTAATGCGCAATCCAGACTAGCCTGATGGCTATTGGAATTGCACAACACAATTTTAGCTGGCAAGGGTTGCAGGCCCAATGACTGCATTACACAATTTTCTGGGCCAGCAATCACTACCTCTCAGAGTTGCACAATGAAATACTAGAGAACAGTCACTGGGTAGAAATGTGCATTTTCTGGGAGGAAGGCATAGCCTTCCCTCTCAGGATTGTTCAATGTTGTCTTGGTGGGGCAGAGTCTGAGCCAAGTTTGCCCAGACCCGCCAATGGGAAACTGAAAGAAAGTGTGAATGTGAATGCATGGTGATATTGAGTGTAAGGAGTGAATGATCATGCATGAAAACAATGAATGCAATATTCAAAAAATGGAACAACACGCATTTGTGTGAAGTGATTCACTGAATCGACGACCGTTTGTGCAAAACAATGTCATTCATGGAACAACAACAAGATGCTAATGAAAACTGAAGCGGTGCTAGTACAAGCTAATATGCATGCAAACGACATCAAGCGTTCACATAAATCAAGCAAACATCACTCATACAAGCCAAAACACAAGAAGCAATAGAAATGCTCCAAAAGACAAGTTAAGCGGACTTACTAGGAAATAGTTGAGTTGGATGTGTCAAATACTCCTAGATGTGTTGTGGGATGTTAGAGCTCCAAGATTGATGTGAAGAAGTGAGCTCTGAAGTGTTGAATAAATAAATTTGAGGCTTATGATGTGCATGCCACAAATCTAGGAAAAAGCAACACTTGGAGGAAAGATTCTAAAGCAATCTTTGCATGTAACCTCAAACTACTAAAAATATCTCCCTAAAATGTAGGGATCCTTTTACATGTTTCTTTTTGCTATTTCAGGAAAAGGTAGCGCATGCATGCAAGTCAATTTTTCTGAGTCCCAAGTGGAAACAGTCAACCCAATGGCACATGCAACAAACTACATGATTGAGGGTCACTTTTATGCAGTTTTTGGGAGGAAGTTGTGCTGGCTGCCCAGAAGGATTGCACAATTTCTGGGTTGAGCAGTTGACTTCTACCCATAATTACCCAATTTCTGGGTTGAGAAGTCCTGCTCGATCAGATTACACATTTTTCTCAGGGAAGGTTGACTGGCAGGATTGCACAGTTTCTGAGCCTAGCAGGCTGCCAGACATGATTGCGCAATTTCTAGAGGGAAGATTGGTTCCCCTACAAAATTGTTCAATTTCTTGAGGGAGCTTCTCAACCAGCACCTAGACCAAGTCTAGAGAAACAACCTGTGAGAGGAATGCAACAAGCTATCATGAACAAGTTGGAAATCTACTAGAAATCCACTGAAGCTTATGTACTTGACAGTGCAAGACATGCTGTTGAGGATGGTTAGTAGGGAGGCTCCAAAACGAAGCTAAGGAAAAATTTTGGAGGGTGGTTGTAGCCACTACAACATATATATATATAATATATATATATATATATATATATATATATATATATATATATATATATATATATATAATCTTTAGAAAAACCCAGTTTACCTCATGCATTTAAAAATATTTAAATTTACTATTTAAAAAAAAAATCAAGAGTTCATAAAATTAATAAGACAAATAAATGTAACTATCCAAGGGTTTATTCAAAAAAATTGGTGTAAATTCTTCATTTCAAATATACTCAAGACTAACAATGCAAATTTTGAAGTGCACATTTTGAGAATTAAATACAAAATTTCTAAAACATGTCAAATTCACCAAGTTGTGCTTACATAGTGGGGGTACACAGTATAGTTTTGAAAGAAACACGTGGTCATTAAAAAAACCACATTTATAACTAAGAAAGACACACATAGCAAAGATATCTTACAATGTCCATCAATAAATTTTGATGGAGAGCTTATTGATACCAATTCATATTTTATACACATATATTGAATTGGCATTGGCTCATACAATAGATCACTAGACATCATATTAACATTTGCAGAATGTCTTATGCTAAATGATTGAAATTGACTAGCAATATTTTTTTCTTCTCCATGCAGTTGTTTTAACTTCTGCTTTTTGACATGTTACACTTCTTTCATATGGTTGCACACATGTTAAAAATTGGTGAAGACAACAATTCCATTGAATCCATACTCCCTATTGTTCCTAAGCCTTCTATCAATGCAATATAATATGCTTCATTGTTTGTTGTCCTTCTAGGTACATTCTTTTTCCTTTGGAAGACTTTGTTCATCACAATATTGTATAGCACATAAGTAATCACGACTTGTCCTAGATTGGGATAACAAGAAACTTCTATGCATAATGTCCATTTTCCAACCATGTTTAATGGGTTTTTTGATCCCTATTGAAAACAAATTCAATAAAATGAATAATATATTTCTTTTTTGCAAATGCCTTATATTATGGGAGAATGATGAAAAATAAATATATATTGTGATGGAATGATGGAATATTACAAGATATATTGTGATGAACTTCCCCAGTAGAATAATAATGGCAGTTTACAAATCAATGCAATTGGGAAAATGTCTTAACAAATGTTCTCTTTGTTGGAATGCACAAGAATAACATTCAAAGACATGTTACACTACATTTATTTTCAATGGTGAGAAAATATTTTTCATTATGAAAAATTACTATGATTTTCAACCTAAGCTAGGGCCTCTAATTCTCTTAAAGTTACTCCCATGATTCTCCATACCCATAAGACTAAAGTAATTATTATTACTTCCATTCGTAATGGTATTCCTTCACTATTCAATGAATTTTTTACGTATCATGAGAATACCAATCCTTGAAATTAGATATGTATTGTCATGTTTATCTAGTTTGGACTATACTATGCCAAAGTTTAACCTATCAGTGGATATTTTACATCATGTTATTTATGATCTTGTTGCATAAATTGCCACATTTTAAAAGTTTATACCCACATTCAAATCAATAAACAACTAATTTGTAAGAGCTTTCATCTTCTATATAAGTCATTCAATGCCTTTCTATGACACAATAAGGGTTGATTGTTGACCATGCCACTAAGTACATTGACATCCATGAATCCTATATTTATCTTCAATATTAAGATAAAAAAACATTACAGATTTCATCTTCCATATAAGTCATTCAATACTTTTCTATGAGGCAATAAGGGTTTATTGTTTATCATGCCACTAAGTACACTGACATCCATAAATCCTATATGTATCTTCCATATTAAGAATAATTTTTTTACATTTTTCATATGCATAAGATCGTTGGATTGTCTATCTATATCCATGGATTAAAACATCAACCAAGATTTCTACATATTGGATGTTATTCATGGATAAGAGAAGTGAATAATGCAACAGTTTGAATTGGAGAGTTATTATGGCTTATCACATAAATATCCAATTGTGTCACTTCATGCAAGTGATCTTACCACTTAAATATCATTGATCACTTATGGCTTATCACTTAAATAAATACAACAAAATAGCAGAAAAGAGGTGAACATAGATCACTTATCGCTTATCTATAGAATATTTGAAGGGGAAAAGAGGTGAATATATCATTTTAAAAGATATGAATATATATAATATTAAATTAAATTAGAATGATGATATAGTTGAAATCAATAAGATTTGGAATCAATAAGAAACAAATCTTATGATTTATAATAATTTGGAATAGCATGATGCAACCTACATATAGTTCTTCCACTCAGAGGTTTAAGATAAATCACGAGTTCTTCCACTGGTATTAGTTGATGCCAAGACATTTTCACTAATTTAAATAAAAACACATTTTTATTAAAAAAATGTATTTATAATTTTAACATTGAAAGGAAAACTAATTGAGCCTATTTTTATAATATAGAAAAAGCTAGAATATAAAATTTAATTCATTCTAGTTTGTAAGAGCAATTTAAAAAATTGGAAGCAACTTTACCAATTGAACTTTATTTTTCAGACTATTTTATAATTGGACTTTTCTTGATTTCTCTTGCTTAGCATTCCTTGTTTCTCATGGAGTATAATGCAAGTCTTATCTTATCCTATGTTTGTACATCAACTTGCTTTGATGTCTAATAAGTATTCTTTTGGTTGTAAATACAAACAACTGTCATTATTGCTTGATTAGTTCGAGCACACCTTTTATATGAAAACAAAATTATATATATTATGTTTTCATTTATATATATATATAATTTTATTTATGAATGATTTTTAATAGAAGAGTTTGTATACACATGTTGACGGTGCTGGACTTGCCAACATGTCAAGGGATCTCCCCGGTAAGAAGTCCCAACTAGACCTCAGACCATTTGGAGTAGGAGTCCCAGTAGTCGGTAGTAGAGTAGTGCCTTGACTGTGGTAGTGTGCAGAGGTAAGTATGATAACTTTTTCGAAAGTAAGTATGTGACCTTGCAATGAGTCAAGTGAGATGCATGGGGGTTCTAACACTCGGAGGGGAAAAGAAAGTATGCCCCTTAGAAGCTTGTAATAGTACACAGCTAGAAAGGAACACACGAGCAGAATGGCACACAGGCTGGAAGCGGAATAGTCCACAATCCAAAGTGACGAGTTAACACAACAACATGTCTTTAGCAAGATTCATACACTTGCATACATAATAGTTCATACACAAATGCATAAGTTAAATAACATACATTGCTAAAGTAACTAGATTAGTCAAACTACAATAACAACATATGCATGAAAATGTGTTGGCTCAATTATATTATTAAGTGAAAGTTCCATCCATACTTACACCATTGACAACCACTAGCCACAATAGTGCAACATTATAGTCAAAACTACCTACTCCTCTAAAGAGATGTATTCGTTCTACGTTGTGGAGAAGCCAAGGCTCATCACAATACTCTTCAAGCCTTCTTTAAGCAATGACTAGCCAAAATCTTGGCTCCCAAGAGCCTCTACTATAAGTTATGAGATTCTATATATAACAAAGGGTGGGGTGACCCTTGACATTCCCATTTAACTCTTTGACTACCCTCATGACTCTTCACATTACATAGTGACTGTTTACATTTGACTAATGATTGTTGGGGAAATTATATGTGTGGTAATTCCAACATTAAATTATCAATCCGAGACTCGTAAGCTTAGAGGAACAAGCGCAAGTAACACATGATCAGAGTATCTAACCTAAATTAATATCAAATTCCTATTTCTAAATTAAGTATAGAATGCAAAGGCTTCTAAACTAACACTATCTAAAGCAATCAAATTATAAAACTCAAATAAATCGAAACAAATGACATGTAAGGAAATGGAACTCTACTATCGAAAGTAACCAATCTTTCAATGGAATAAAACTTAATCTAGTATAGAAAAGAAACCACACATGCAATGAAGTAACCATAATCTAATGCTAGAAAACAAAATTGCTTAATCTAATGAAAAAAAGTAATCTTAATCTAATGCGAGAAAGTAATCACACTTGCAGTTGAAATAAACCCTATTCTAATGCAGAAAATAAATACAATTCAAACAAAATTGTAACTAATCTAATTCTCAGGACATGAGAAATCAACAAGCATAAAAAAACAAAATGCAACTCTCTTTACACTAATTGTATTCTATACCTAACTTAGAAATCCAATCTTATAACTAAAATGATTAACTTTAGAAATATTGATTCCTATCAACTTTCAATTGTAATAAAACTCTAATCCTATCCCAATCATATCAACACTCACACACTCCACTCGCAATCAACATTGTCTTACTGTTTTCCTTAGCATTAATCATAGATTTTTAATGATGCAAAACTTGGTAATGTATAGAAAGTAAATAGAGGATAATAGATTCATTTCTAGACTTGTGATACAGTGATTAAATTTTGTTTATTTGTTGTCCCATGCCATGCAATTGTACCAAAAGTATTATTTAGATCACAAATCATTGCTCAGTGAATCCTTGTTAACCGCTTGACGACTAAGTAATGAAATCTATAGCATTCAACTTAAAATTATAAAATAGAGTAAGAGTATTGAGTGCAGAAATGAAAAAATTCAAAGATCTAAGCAATGTTTAAACAAAATTCACTCTGGAAATCAAAGCCCTATGTTTGGAATGAACTACAGAACTTGCTTCCGGGTGGTGGTGGGTTGTTGCCACTCCTCGAGCAAGTTAGATTAACTCAATGGAAATAAAATTCAAAACAAAATCATAATACTTACAAAGAATTTAGAGATGAAACAAAATTCAATTAAGATGCAATTATTATTACAACAGAGCTTCAATCCATCCTTTATTCCTTGCATGTTTCTCTTCCTTTTACAAAATTCAAAATATTCCAATAAAAACCAAGGTGTTATAGACATATTTGGGCACTTCAACTCTAATCACATATGTCGATAAACCAAGGGATCTTTAACCCCTAAAAGTGTTGTTTCATACCATAAAGGATCATGGTCAACTGATTACATCATTCCTAGAAGTTCCACTTGAAAAACCACTCAGAACTGGCCAAAACTAGACCATACTGACTACTTCACTGTCAAGGTGCGATGCATACTAGCTCCTACACTAGCCAGGTGCGATGCATACTGAAGAGGCCTTCTGTAGGGTGTGATGAGCGAGAATGGAAAAATGGCTGAGAGAGTTTGCTAAGTGGATGCTCATGGAATCTTCTAGAAACTTCTCCTATGACACTTGCCTCTCTGAATTCGCCCAGGGATGAGTAAGAGATCAATGAAATCTCCAAGTGGAACCAAGAACTATCAGTGGAATGAAACTAATCAAAATCCCAGAGCTAAGTCACACCCTTGTAAGAAATCTATAAATGGATCCCTCATCTAAGAAATCTTGAGGCTGGAATTTTGTAATTTGTAAGGAAGTGCCATTGGTTTATCTTTGAGAAGAGACATTGTATTGTTGGGTGATCTTTCTTTTCATGAGGTGAAGAGGGTTTTGATGCTGGGAGGATGCTAGATCAGACAACTAGGTTGTAATCATTCCTTCTATTATTAATAAATTTCTTTGAGTTTTCCTCCATACAATCGCGTACTTGTGAATCTTATTTTTCAATGCAATTGTATGTTCAATGTTTTTATGATTCTGCATTGTTTATGATATTATAGATCGAAATTCTTTGATGGTGTTTTGTTGCTTTGTCTCTACAGGTATTCTCTAGAGTGAGACAAGTAGGAGGGGATTTGCAAGCTCTATCAAAGGAGAGAGAAATCAACCAAGGAGTCAAGCGGAAGATCCATGTTGTCCCCTTTGCTTCTCTCTTATCTATCATACATAAAGGAAATCGCAAATTACTTTGATTGTTTGTTTCTAAGACAGCTACCAATCTTAGTGGGACTAGAAGATCAAAAAGACACTAGTTTTCCCGAAAACAAAATAGTGACTCCAATGGGGATCAAATAGTTTGTTTGTTTGTTATTGTTGTTTGCATTATAAACTATACATAGAGCCTGAAGTTAGCCAAATAGCCTTCGAACTGCGCTTGCTATGCAATTGCAAAGTAGATGAATGCTGCTTTAGTCAATCTCTGGGTTGGTTTATGAACTGAACATCTGACTTACAAGCATTCTAAATGCCCTTGTGGTATCTCATTAACCTCCTAAGATCATACCCCTATAATTTGTTCTTTACTGTTCATAGTAGCTTAGCCTAAATCTCTGAACTTAGCTACAAATTTGGGCAAAAACCCACCTCAGTTTCGCTCCCTGGTCCATCACACTATATGTAACTGGAAACCAGTATGCATCGCACCTCCCATGTGTAGAAAGTGAGATGCATCCTTGTTTTTGAGAAGCACAGGTGCGATGACTGAGTGATACTATTTCTCTCTTTGAAATTTGGGTTTTTGCCTCGTTTTCAGCTCTATTTAGTTGTTTTGCTGCTTATGATCAGTAACTCATTGCTGATGCCTCCTTCCTTTACATTGTTAAACCTCCATTGATTAGGATAGGTAAATGTTTTTGTGTATTTTTCCATCATTTACGATCCTTCATCAAAAGTAGCTTAATCGAACTGTTGTCTTTGATGCAAAAAATGTCGTAATTTCCATTTTGAGTCAAAAAGAAGAGTGTTGTAAAGTCTTCCTCCTCTAGATAGTCGATTGTACTTTTTTCATCGTATTTGATTTGAATCATTAATATTTGAAGTGTCGAAAGAAGTCTTCTATTCAAAATTGAAAAGTGTCATTTAGTATTCCTTTCATTTTTAAAATAAATTATCGAAATGTTTCTTTGAAGAAAATAATTTAAATCTATACTTAGTTTTCCTTTTTGGCATCCTCACATTAAGGAAATGAAAAACAAATACATGCATTTGCATTTGCATTTAGACTGTGTGCAAAAATGATTTAGGAAAAGTGCATTTAGTGTGTGCTCTTTGCTCTCTGTTGAAAGAATCACAATCTTCTTTCCTTAGTAGCTAAGATTTTCATTGCTATAAGAAAACAATGACTGTTTATCATTTTAGATTGCATATTTAGGAATTTTACATCTACTTCACGCGGTGAACCTTGAAAGACAAACTTCTAAACAAGAAAACTCTAAAATAAATCTCAATGAACTTAACAACGCTTTGGAACCTAACGCAACACATCTAGAAGTCTAGGCTAGAGACGTGTTCTGACATCGTAAAATCTAGTAACTATCGTTTTCATCGAAGGTTGTGTGATTCCTCCTCTTTGATATGACAAGTGCTAGCACGAACTTGTGCTCCCCGTACTGTCAAGTATATATTGGGAGACCACAATAGGCTGATATCCTTTATCCATAGGAAGCCATGTCTACCGCCCTATCGATCGCAATGCACTGAACACGACATTCGAGAAGATTGATTGTTGTACATAAGTCCTTGGTAATTTCTCTTTCATTTACCACCAAGGTGTATATTGTAGTTTTGCGATTGGTTTTGTAATCCCTCTGTCTAGATTTCCAGAGTAGTCACTTTCGTTCCTTTTCGACTCCTTAAAAGAAAAGGTCCATCTGAGCACTTGTCACTTTAGGCTCATTAAAAATCGAAGGGGACTAGAGTCATCTTTAGCTTTTTCTCGACTCTTAAAAATTGAAAAAGAAAAGTTGTGTCAAAGCATCATTAAAATTTATTTTATTAGGAATAACATCATTTCCCCCTTAATTTTGAGTTGATCAAGTAATCCTCAATCGTGGAAGAAAGTCAATCAAAACCCCTGTCGTTCGCAAAGACTAGTGAGTCAACCATCTTTGACTCCGAAGACAAAACCATTCTGGGAAAAACGGTCTCGTTTAACTGAGTCGAATTCTCCTGATTTATTTGGAACTTATGTTTCAATATCATCAAAGACTACAATTACTCTGGTAATTTCTGGTACATCTGCCTTTACAAAAGAACTTTCGTAGTTACAAGAGGACATTAGAACTAATCCTAGTGTAATGGTAGACACTTCTATACCTAAAACAACTCCATTTAGAGCTTATCAAGAAACTGAAGTTCACTTACCTGAACATATGGAATTTGAGTTCTAGAATTTAGAAAGTGTCACCCCTCTGGTGTCTATTACTGCAGAAGCTATACCTTCTTCGGCGCCAAAAATATTTTACGGACCTGACGGTCTACCTCTTCCACCTTAATTATTTTCTATAGAAGAGATTATAGAGGATCTTCCATCCAGTACCCCATTGCATTTTGGAATTGGGATCCACCTATATCCTTCTACTACTGAAGTTAGTTCTTTTAATCATCCTTCATCGCAAGTTCCTGTCGAATCACTAGGAAATCTTTTGGATAGACTAAATATGTCTGAGAAACCATCAACATCTAGGACTATGTCATTTGATACATCCACAGCAGAACTCCCTGCTGCCACTCTGACGATGTTTTCTGGTATACCATCTATCCCAACTAGTTATCAACCACTAGATGGAGTCCACCCAGGGACTATTTCGACGACATGGTCTGTTCCTATTTGTTCATCCCGAATCCTATTTGGCATTTCTTATGTTGAAACTCAGCAAATTGATCCAACATATCAATATCAGTTTGGGCAATCCAGTCTTCAAAGACCAATCTATCCTTTGAACACTGGATTGCCACCATATGGGGGGCAATATTCTTTTTCATTGTTCCCTCCTAGAGAGCAACCATATGAGAGTTTACAACAAAATTTAGGTCAAACTGGAATTACATCCAGTGGTTGGGTACCAATACTGCCTCAACAGCTAAGAGTTGTATATTCAATGCAACCAACTCAACCTATGTCGAATATTCCCACTACACCTACTATTGTGACTGTGTCACAAGTACAAGCACTGCCTATTGTATGTCAACCTCAAGTCTCTCAGGTTGCAATACAACAGCCTCTTGTCTCTACGGCTCAATCGCAACATCAGATTAGTGCTTCCTCAGCTGGAATGACTTAGGCTCAAATGGGTACTATCACTCCTCATCTTGGTCAATCATCCAGTATTGGGCAATAGAAAATGGTCCAACAACCATGGCTGGTACAATATAACCAACCGCAATTCCAGCAAGCTTACCAAGGACCTGAGCAACAAGGCTTTGTAGGTAATAGGCAACCACATTTTCAAAATGGTTATTAGCAACCATACTATAATGGTTATGCCCATCAACCTTATCAAAGTTATCAGCATCAGATACATTATGTTGGTATGCAAAGACTTACTACTCAAGCAATCCCATCTTATCATGGGCATGCTTCGCCAAACTTGAATCAACAATTACCTTTTGTAGCAACTTTAGAATTACCAGATCTAAACTGACTGACGAATGATCCAATTGCTTACACCCTTTGGTGGCTAGCGATTCCTCATAAACTTCCCTATGATATTCCTAAATTCAATGGAAATCCAGGTAAAGATCCATCAAATCATGTAATGAATTTTCATTTGTGGTGCTCATCTAATACCCTAAATGATGATTTGATTAGGCTTCGCCTTTTTCAAAAAACGTTAACTGGTTTGGCAACAAAATGGTATATTGAATTTCCTAGAGCTTTGTTTGATGACTTCAGCGCCCTTGCCACTACCTTTCTAATCCACTTTCAGTTACCCATAAGGTACGAAACGGGATGAGAACTCCTTACCAACTTTAAACAGACAAGAACCAGTCACATATCTAATCATATTCATGAGTGGCGACGTCGTTGTCGAATGGTAAATATGTATGTTCCTGATCAGCTTCTAGCTTAGTGGTTTATTAAGTCATTACTGCGTTCTATTACTGAAGATGTGGTGAAAGGACGAGTTGTCACTGAAGAGCAATTCATTGCTTGTGCACAATATTTAGACTTGATCTATACTCAGTCTGGCATGCTCTACGACAAAATTCCTGATGCTCCTAGATCGGAATTTTTCGTTCCTCCCCCTCCTAAATCTAACAGGGACTCTCATGCCGGTGATGGCATGATTGGTACCTCAAGTACGCAAACCGCAAAGGATCCATCTGATAAAGCCCTTGCAATTTCTAGTCAAAAAGAAAATGACAAACTCCTTACCTCGGAAGTTAATGCCATGTCATCTAATAAGGGCAAAGAACCAAAGAAACTAAGGGGCGAGAAGAAATGGAAAAACAAAAAGAAGAAACAGAAAGATTTGACTCCTAACAAATCTTCTGGAAACCCTACTAGGTGAAAGAAACCTAATCAACCATGTTTCATATGTAATGAGGACCATTATATGAGATATTGTTCACATCGAGCTGAGGTCACAAAATTTTTAAAGACTTCAAGTACCTCAACGTATTGACTGATCCGTTTCCAAACCCAGAAACTAATCTGGTTGTTATCGATCATGCTTCCCCATCCCAAGTTCTTATGTTATATATCTCGAAACAACAAAATGATGCTTTGATATCAACAAAGAACAAAGATTATGGGAATCCACAAACGTCGAAAAACAAGGCTACAGATCAACCTAGTAGTTTGACAACAACTTCGTCAGAAGTTGTTCCACCCATCATTCCTGAATTAACTATAAAGCTGCCAAAGGGAGTAGTACATAAATCAACATTTAATCCTTGTGCCCAAGCAACACAGAACTATAATATAGTTGAGGATTTGGCCCAATCGCCATCTGCTATGTCGACACTTGAAGTATTGCAGAATTGCCCCACCCAAAAGCGACTTTATTATCAACAATAGGTGGGATTGATCTAGTGAATTCCAATCTTGTGGCCTTTAACCATAAAGGATACGAACCTCAGTTACGACCCAATTCACTTTCCTTATACAGGTAACAACCCTCAATAAAACTATTCATTGAACAATCATTGATGAGGGGGCATCTACCTATATTATGTCAATGAGTTGCTGGAAAACTTTAGGCTCACCACCCTTGTCACAATCATCAACGACATTAAAAGCGTTCAATGGAAGAATATATACGCTGCATGGGATTTTAAGTAACTTGCAAGTTGAACTGGGGCGGCAAGACAGTAGAAATTGAAGTTGAGGTCATTGATGGAAACCTTGACTACAATATCTTACTAGGCAGGCCCTGGATTTATGCTATTGCTACTGTTGTGTCAACATATTTTAGAAAGATTTCATTTCCCTTCCAAGGTGGAATTACAATCGTTGACTAACTAACCTTTTTCCCCAACAATTCACAAGCTACTGGAAGCATTCCATTGATCCATGGAAGTTCTCAATTGCTTCAAAATGTCAGAGTAGTCTCCTAAAAGACTCATCCTTGATGGGTACTTTTGCCCTCCCACCTCCAAGTAATCTGGAAAAAATGGCCACAGTAGAGACCTGTCATATGATATCTTCTATATCATCAAATATTAAGAAGAACTCTGACCATTTTGATAGTATGGATCATCGCCAGGTGTTGCCACCATGCCCTATAGAATCTTTGTAGCAATCAATTTTTTGGGCATGGGCAGCGAACCCAAATCAACACTCAGCAAGTGTTTGGATAGATAAGTCTCTAGAGTATGGCACCTCTTCTGATCCTTGTTCTCATATACATTATACAGATGAAGGAATCATTCAGTCAATGATGATAGGAGAGGCACCATGGGAAGATTACCACCATCATCCCCACCTTCAAGATAACAATGAAGATTATTCTAGCGACCTTAATCATCCTTCAGTTTTTTATTTTCTATCAAATACTTTAAATATGGTGGATTCCGAGCGAAATCTGTCCAATATTGAAAAAACAATCACCATTAATATCTCGACCAAACCTAATGTTGTAGAGAATATTCATGTTGGAAAATCTTGTTCTCCTTCAGAACTAGAAATATATTGTGCTCTCTTTCGCGAATTCAGAGATGTATTTGCATGGTCATATGAAGAAATGCCAAGCATTGACTCGAGCATCATCGAACATGAAATAAAGATGTATTAAGATGTCAAACCAGTAAGATAACGGCTTCGACCGGCTCACCTGACAAAATCTGCTGCCATTAAGGCAGAGGTTGAAAAACTTTTACATGATGGTTTCATTTACCCTATTCCTCTCACTGATTGGGTATCGAATATTGTTCCTGTGATGAAAAAGCAAGGAATGATTAGAGTGTGCGTCGATCATAGGGATGTAAATCAAGCTTGTCCGAAAGACAAATACCCTACACCCTTCATCGACCAGATAATTGATGAATGTGCTGGATGCGAAATCTTTTCATTCATTGATGGATTTTCCGGATACAATCAAATCAATATCTGCCCAGAGGACCAGTCGAAGACTACATTTATATGTCCATGGGGCACATTCGCGTACCGTAAACTACCTTTAAATTTGAAGAACGTAGGGGCAACCTTTCAGAGGGAAATGAACTACGCCTTCCATGACATCAAGCACAACGTTTAACCGTATCTCGATGATCTACCGACACATTCGTGAAAGCAGACTGATCATCTGCAACATTTGAGAGCTATATTTCTACGTTGTCGACACTACAAGATACGACTCAATCCACACAAGTGTGTGTTTTGTGTTGGTTCTGGTTGATTACTTGGTTTCATGGTTTCTAAGGATGGAATTCGACTCGACCCATGTAAGGTTCAGGCCATCATCGACATGCCTCCACCTTCAAATTTGCTTTAAATTCAAAAACTCCAAGGGAAAGCAAACTTTCTAAGGATGTTCATTCCAAATTACACCGAACTTGCTAAAGGTTATACACGTCTTTTGAAAAAAGAAGTACCCTTCAACTGGGATCAGGTCGCGCAAGCTTCCTTTGATTCTTTAAAACATTCCCTAGTAAAAGCATCATTAATGTACACTCCTAACTATCAAAAAGACTTTAACCTGTATCTCGCCGCTATAGATACAACCATCGCCATGGTTTTAGTACAAGAAGACAATGGAATAGAACATCCTGTGTATTATTTAAGCCGCAACTAAAATGATACAGAAAGCAGGTACTCCTATGTTAAAAATCTAGCCTTAGCAGTTGTTCAAGCCGTATAGAGATTTTGACACTATATACTCTTTCGCAAAACTAACATTTTGTCAGCTTGCAACCCTATGACCTACATTCTGTCGCGTCAATTACTAGGGGGAAAATATTCCAAATGGATAGCCATTTTGCAAGAGTTTGATTTGGAATTCACCAAATCCAAATGAAAGAAATCTCTAGTCTTCGAAAAGTTACTATGTGCCCTCCCATCATTGTCCAAGGATTTAACATCTAAAGCATCAATCGTGGATGAAACTCTGTTTCTGATATCGTCAAGCGATTTGTGGTATGGAGATATACTAGTATATCTCCAAACCCAAACCTTTAGGCCTAACACCTCTTGCTCTGAACAACGACGTGTTCGATATGAAGCCAAAGACTACATGATCGTCAGTGATACACTTTACCGTCGTGGTGTCGATACAGTTCTGCAAAGGTGCTTCACACATGAGGAGGCCGAAAAAGTCCTGAATGACTGTCATTCAGGCACATGTGGGGGGCATTTATCTAGTTACACTACTACACAAAAGATCTTACGGGTTGGTTACTTCTGGCCTACTATATTCAAAGATTGCATAATTGTCGTCAGAAGTTGCCATGCTTGTCATATTTTCGATCGCAAAATAAGATTATCACCTACATCGCTGCATCCAGTAGTTGCTGTTGGGCCATTTGCTAAATGGGGCATAGATTTCATGACATGTAACCCCACCTCGGCTAGGGGGCATGGGTATATCATAGTCGCTACCGAATATTTTACAAAATGGGACGAGGCGATGCCTACATTAAACAATAGCGGCAAAATAGTTACTCTTTTCTTTTTCAATCATGTAGTATCTAGATTTAGTGTTCCATAGGCTATAGTCACAGATCACGGATCGCATTTTCACAATCACATGATGGTTGAATTGACTGCCAAATTAGGACTTCCCCATGATAGTTCTACTCCATATTATCCGCAAGCTAATGGACAAGTTGAAGCAATCAACAAAGTCTTGAAGCGCATGCTGCTGTAGAGAATGATTGGAGTCCACAAACGGAATTAGCATTTAATCTTGTACTCAGATTTATGGGCATATAGGATATCGATGAGAAATGCGACCGGATTTACGCCCTTTCAGTTGGTGTATGGTCTAGAAGTTGTCTTACCCATTCAATGCAAAATTTCATCTCTCAAGCTCAATCGATCTACTTCCCGAAACTTCGGAGGAAGAGGCTTGTTTCTTGGAACTAATTCACTTGGATGAAAACCATCGTGACGCCGTGTTGGCTAACGAAGCTCATAAGAAATGTGTCAAGGTGCAATTTGAAAAAAAATTCAAGCCTCGTGTCTTCTTAGAAGGTGACTTGATCTTGCTTTACAATCAGGACTTCGAAAAATTGGGAGCAGGTAAGTTCAAACCATTATGGATGGGCCCCTACATTGTTAAACGAATATTACCAAAAGGAGCATACGAGCTGGTAGATTACGATGGCATTCCACTATCGCAACCCCGAAATGGGTTGTATCTTAAGCGTTACTATGCTTGATTAAGTGTAGTAATATCTTTATAGATATGCTTTTGTTACATTTTTGTTTTCGTCAAGAGTTGTCATTTTGGTTAGGTAATCCACTTTGCATTTGTGGCAGATGTCGGACTTTTTGGAATCATTCGTTGGGTACGCCGACGAAGCTAGTCGTAGTACGCGGAACCTATATTTTGCAGCCTGGACCATTTTTGCTCCAAACGACGAGTTAGTGAGTTTCAGAGGGATATGTATTGGTTGATCAACGAACAACATCGCTGACTATAGCACATTGATTGAGCTTCTCTCTGATGCCATTTCACATGTCATACGCTGACTTGTTGTCATGCTAGATTCGCAACTCGTCATTCTACAGCTTACGGGTGTCTATTCCGTTCGAAACCCAACTATTTATCATATGTTCCTAAGAGTCAGAATTTTGGAAAGACAGTTTGATTCCATTCAATATCAACACATTTCCAAAAACTTAAACACGTTAACTAATTCATTAGCAAATTATGTGTTAGATAGACATTTGCAACATTTGTAAAGAAAAGCATTTTCATTAACATTTGCATCAGGATCGCATAACTTAACCAAAATAAAACTCCGAAAATCAAAAATATATAATTGTTTATAGCTTTTACAAAATGTTTTGTGTCCAAGACAAAGTCGGTCATATGACGAAGAAACTCAAAAATGAATGCAGAAAAGCACCCTAGACTAATGGTGTTGGTGATAGCATGTCACCGCCTATGCGATCATACGCAGGAACCAAGTCCATTGACTCAGCACGCCAGTAGTATGGCATTATAACCTCAGAAGGTCTCGTCAGTCCTCACATCTTGAATACCAAGAGTGAGGCCCTCGACCTAATCCTGCAGAATTTCCAGGGTCTCTGCTATGTCCAGATCACGAAGGACAACCCTCCCTACAACCTCTTCTGTTGAAGCGTCAGCTACCGCCTACAAGCGTGCCGCTAGTCACGCTGGCCCAATATCTGCACACACATATGAGTTAAACTAGTCTTGATAGCATTTAAAAAACACAAAAACATTATAAAACTGATAAACAAAGACATGGTCAAATCATTTCACCCATAACACTCCACTGCTCGCTAGCCGGTGACACCAAATTCGGGTCACCTTGGAAATCCATCCCAACATATGGATACTCCATGAAGACCATCTCCTTACAATCGAACCACTCAAAGAACGCATCAAAGAAAAAAATATGTGACTGACCAACATGTATGGTCATGAGATCAACCCATCTTTCCATCTGTGGTTCCCTCGGTGCTGGCAATCCTAGTGAAATGTGTTGAGGCCGCAGCAATGGAATCCTCTCTAAGGCAAAGGCAGTCAAGATGGAATCGTAACAAAAATTCTTGGACCTTCCATTCTTTACCTTGGAGAGTTGTTCTTTTATGACTGGAAGTACTGCTTCACACTAGTTGAATACCTTTGGTTCCAGACATTCCAGGGCATACTGCATATAAGATCTGTTTTCCAAATGAAGAGCCGTGCTACTAGCCAATCTAGCAAAGGTGAATAAAATGGTCCTCAAAGACCGATGAGTGACATCCCGAATATTGATCTTGCCATCTCTACTAGGCGGAGATCCATCTCTACAGAACTAGCGGAAATAATGTCTCACAGATTCAGCTCCACGAGCGGATCTTGATAATGAAAGAGGAGCACCACGCCTCAATAATCCTGATAGAAAGTAGATATCCTTGATTGTCAATGGAATAGATTTGCCTCTGATCTAGAATACCTAGTTGATCGGATCCCAAGCATCGAGAGAATACTGCAATAAACTTATTCGTTGCCTCATGCTAGATATACAGAAGAATTTGAGCAAACCACAGTTTCGTAATGCAGTAACTGTGCCCTAATCGTGTAAGGCAATCATGTCCTCTTCTTCATGTTCCCATTCACACCATGTGATGACCAGCTTGATCCAACAAATTTCTAAGACAATGAAAAAAGATGAATTAGGATCCATTTTTGAGAAAAATAGGCAAAATGTTCATGAAAAATCACTATGCAAATTTTCCCTTCTACGCCCATCGCACCCTGCCTTTGAGCAAGGTGAGATGCATACTGACTGGCCAATGTACAGCTCAGTACGTATCACAATTTTAAATGCAAGCCAAGTGCGATGGATGGAGAATGAGTTCTTCAAACCCCAAGGGCCCAGAAGTAGGGAAAAACTTGCCCAAAATCAAAAAAGGATGGAATGAAAATGAAGAGCTCAAGGTTAGCTCCTACTTGGTCCTCACCGGATCTCACGAAACCAGCTGATGAAATTTGAGGGGGAAACCACTCCAGAGCTCCAAAATCCAAAATTTGAAATGAAATGATAAAAATGAGAGGTAAAATACTTTTTATGTTACTATTCACGTACTTCAATTAAAATGTTAGTTTTAAAATCATTTTTCGAGCATATATATGTATTTCTAATCAATTTGATGGAGCAATTGGTTGAACTATCGATGAAATTATTTAAAGTGTTAAATGGTGAATTCAATGTCTTTGACTAATATAATGAGAAATGTTTCCGCAAGGTTCAAGATCGTTAAAAAATAAACCCGCTACTGAGCATATGTTAACGCAAGGTTCAAGCTGATTAAAAAATAAACCCACCTTCAATAAATGACCTCTGTGATTGCCATGCTATCAACCTTTTGAGCCTTGGTTGTGTTCTACCATCACCTCCATTCTTTTGGCCGATCATTCACTTCCACTTGATTGTTTACCCTTTTGAGGAACAACTACGACGAGTGGTTTTTTTATCCACCCTCTTCACACTGCCATGTTTTGAAAAGTTCCAAACTTAACTGGAACTAGTTGCTACCCCAAAACACCATTCGTTCCTCAAAAAATGAATCTCTTTTAAACTCTTTTTAGACTCGTTAAATATGAAAAGATTGTCGATCTAGTGGCCTTTCCAACTCATTAAAGAAAGGGGAAGTGCCATCCCTCCTGTATTTTAATCTTTTTGGACCTGAGAGATTATCCCACAAAAATATCGAGAGCTTGTTTTTTTGGCTCGCTAAAGCGATAAAAAAATTATCCCTTACGTATTATTTTATACGTTTTCTGACTTAAGGGATTATGCTGTGAAAAACGACTACTGGAGTTTCATTTTCATCCCTTTTCAAACTCTCTAAACATGAAAAGGACTGAGTTATCCTTGTCGTTAAACTCTTTAACACAATAGCGACAAACTTGTCCACCCAGACAAGAATGAGTTTCATTGTCGCTAGGCTTGCTAAAACATAGCGACAGGTTTGCCCGAAGGGAAAATTATAGAATAAGCATATGTTATCCTCCTCAAGCTTGAGAAAAATAAAGAGGTACTGGTCAGAAATGACTGGGGAAAAAGGGAAGAAAACTTAAAGAATTTTATTGGTAGCAAGTCGCTCTTGAACATGACAATTTTGCTCCATCACCACGATTGAGTCGGGTTGGGTTATTCCATTCACCAATCATATCACCATTGGTCCTCCGTACCATCCATCTGTTGGGGTTAACGCTACTAATCCATCTTAGTGTCATCGATATGTTCAAGAGAAGTCATTCAGAGAATTCACCATCCAGCTAATGCCTCATCCACTAAAATACCTTCACTCTCCATTTTTCATGACCACCATTCCTGAAACTTGTATCATCAGATTATTTTCACCTCCAGAAAATCATTTGCTTCGTTTCATTTCATAGATGTGGGATACATCAAGGCCCTCCTATAATGGGTCACTTCTTGTTGACACCAACTCACTATCCAAGAAGTTGACTTAGAAACAACCCTTTTAGTACTTTGAAGCTTGCATGCCTCAATGGCAAGTTTCTCACTTCTGGCGACAGGTTTACATCAATGGCCTTCGACTGAAAGATTTTACGTGGTGTTCGACATCGGATCATATATTCACACCACGTGAATTATGCTATAGTACCTTGAGGGTCATTATCATTACTGGTGATTCCTCTCGCGCAGGGAAAATTTTAAGAACCCCCCCCCTAAATTTATAAATATAATAAATGGGCGAATCTCCAGGTATATAGGAAAAATGGAAGGTGATTTTATCAAT
>APFE030281466.1:190251-202763 GCA_000404065.3 Pinus taeda | reverse complement strand
ACTCCTCACCTCAGATGGACTATGGACGCAGGTAGCATATGCGAAATATATCAAGCCCCTGAACGTGCTGGATTGGATTTGCGCTCATCATGGCACTCATAATATATCCATTATACGGAAAGCGGTTATCAACACCTTACATCTGCTTCGTGAAGGATTAACTTGGCGCATAAAGGCGGGCAATGCAATGCGTATAGGACAGGACCCGTGGGTCGGATGTGGGAACACTCACAGACTTTTAGACGGCCTCATCAGGCACCTAAATGACAGAGGCATCACCAACATCATGCATATTGGAGATCCAACAAACTCCACCTTCCTCCAACAGGCTTGGCTCAATGCACAAACTCTAGAGATTCCCAATGGCAAGCTGAATGGATGGATTATACGGATGCTCTCACACAAGCCCACATCAGGCTCACTGAAGGACCCGATGAAATCATTTGGGCCTTTGCTAAACATGGAGCATATGCCCCGAAACTGGGTTATCTAAAACTCATGGAGCCTTACAGACCTCTGAATATACATCCCACATGGAAAGCCTTATGGAAACTCAAATCAGCTCCTCGTACTCGTTTGCTTATGTGGAACATTTTATTTGACAAAATTCCAATGGGCACTAATCTCATGAAGAGATCCTTCCACGGACCTTTTCGCTGTCACCTATGCCATGCAGAGGAAGAAAGCATTGTTCACTTATTCCTGAACTGTAACATTACACTACAGTTTTGGAATTCCCTCATCAATCACATCCCGCATTTGAAAAATTGGCAGGACAATAATATTCTGGATGCATGGGAAAACTGGTTCCGGAATCACTCGGGGAAATCCTGCAACATCCCGCTCCTCGCTTGCTGGGCTGTTTGGATAGCCCGGAACCAGGTGATCTTCAATCAAAAAGTCCCACATTGGCCCACTATACTTCACAATACCATTGCAGATTATAATATAATACCTGATGAGGAATCCTCTGCCCCTGTGCGCATCCTTAAACAGTTGAATATCGACAAATCTAAACCATGGGCCTTCTTTGACGGCTCAGCCCAAGAAGTGGGATGCGGTGGAGGAGCAATTCTACATCTCAGCGACTCGCACTGCTATAAGTTACAAATAAACTTAGGAAGAGGCACAAACAATTTTGCCGAACTGTGCACGGCGAAACACATCATACACTTTGCCATCCAAAAACAGTGCAGACATCTCCAGCTATTTGGAGACTCTAAAATTGTTTGCAATTGGCTGAATGAGGCATCTCAATGTCATGCATTTTCGTTGAGACACATTCTAGACAAAGCAAAAAGACTGACTGCTTCTTTTGAATCATTTGTATGTCTTCACATCTACAGGGAACAGAACTCCATTGCAGACCAACTCTCCAAAGAGGCAGCGCACAGACAAGGAGATCACTGGCTGATACAGGAGGAGATTGACGGTCAATTTTACCAGCATTATCACAGACATTTTGATGACCATATGGGAGATGGGCAATAGAGCCCATGACATCACTTTTCTGTTTATTTTTGTATATATTTCCTATGTCATGATCTGAGTACAGAACTATACTTTTTGTTATCAACAGCATATATATGGCTCTCTGCGTAGAGCACGGTTATTAACTTACAGTACACAGTTTTGGAATGCTCCCTGCGTGGAGACAATTTGTGTTTTATTTTGTCTATCTAGTCCAACAGACTAATGAACTCGACAGGCCCAACTGCCTATACATGAATGCTTCGGCATATACAAAATGTAATTTCTTAATCTCTAATAAAAATTACGACTTTTTCCTAGGGGAAAAAAAATTAATATAATATTAAAAATAATATTTTCATAAATTATAAAGTTAGGTCTCTAAATTAAATAATAATAATATTATTATTGACATATAAATTATAGTTATATAAATAAATATATGTTTATATTTACAATTTTATTATTACATTATTAATTTACTATATTATTATATTTATTATAGTTTATTTTCGTAATTTCTCAATTATTAAAATATGGAAATTTTGGAAAAAAAAATTGTTCTCAATTGCCGAAAAATAATATGCTATATATATATATATATATATATCATAGAAAAGCCTAACTTAACCATTGGAAAATACAATTCATTCCATACTGGTAATAGCAACCACGAGAAAATCCCGCCATTATTAATACACTCCAATACTTTACACGAGTAACTCTCAAAGACATAAACGTATAATTATTTATCTTTTTATTATTATTAAATTCAAATTTTAAAAAAATATTTATATTTACATGTAAGTCGAAGGTAGGTAAAATCTTTCTTTTTCATATAACAACAATGACATTCCCAACCTTCCAACTCTTGTCTTAACTGGTGTTGGGCCACATACCACAATGTAACAAAACTAGAATTGCAAGCCCCTACCCCTTGATTCTCGACTTCCCTCTCATCCCAACCTCCCAACTTGCCTCCTTTCCTGACCTGCCGACCTCCCTCTTAACTTGATCATGCTCCACATGGGGCTCCTGCTATCTGCTACTATATAAAATATACGAAAAATTTCCTAATTTCTGAGAAGCCAACTCACCACCCCTTTCATAGGTTAGAGGTCAGGCGTCAAACCTTTTTAGAGGATAGACCTTCAAAGGTCGAGGTCAGAGGAAAGTCACGTGGTCGAGGGTCGAACACCAAAACACAATGGAAGAACATTGCCCACCCCAACGTACCAACTCCCGACCTCCCTTTTAGCCTAACTACACAACACGGTGACCTCGAGTTATCCATTGCTTTATACATTATATCAAGATTGTCCCGACCTCTAACCATGTGACTTGCCACCCGTTTCCAAGGTCGGTCGTCGGTCCTTTCTATTTCACAAAAAAATACTTGTCATCTTCCCAACCTTCCAACTCCCAACTACAATGCCACAGAGAGAAGACCCAAAAAATATGAAGTTTGTTATTCTCCACACTCGGCCTATTGACTCCTGACCTCCCTCATGCCCCCACCACGTTGTAGGTCAACATCGCGAAGTTTGAATACCCAAATTCCTTGCGCTTCGTATAGTACTAAAGTATATATCGGGATGTGTGACAACCATAATTATATTTAATGTTGTCCCTACCTATTTGTTTAAAAAAAACACTGAAATAGGAAATCACCATTAAAAAAAAACATTCCCCTAATTCACACCATGGAACTCTCCTTGATTTTTGAATGTAAGTGGTTGAAACGACTCGTCACTTGAATGATTAATTAAGATATGTCATGCGAATTTATTTTTCGACATCACAAGGTGTTATAGACATTTTTGGGCACTTCAACCCCAATCATAAATGTACATAAACCGAGGGCTCCTAAGTCCCTAAAAGTGTTACTTCACTGCCTAAAGGAACAAGGTCAGCTGATTACATCATCTCCTAGAAGTTCTCCACTAAAAACTGCTCAGAAATGGTCAAAACTGGACCATGCTGAATACCCAGTGCAAAGGGTGCGATGCATATCACCTTCCTAGTGTGATGCATACTGAATGGCTCCTCTGTAAGGTGCGATGGGTGAGAATGGACAAATGGCAGAGACAGTTTGCGAGGTGGGAGATCATGGAATCTTCCAAAAGCTTCCCCTCTAACACTTGCCTCTCTGTTTTCGACCAGGGATGAGTAAGAGATCATCAGTCTCCAAGTGGAATCAAGAACTATTAGAGAGAGGACACTAATCAAAACCCCGGAAGATGACTCACCCCCCTACAATCATCTATATATGGATCCCTCATCATAGAGATCCAGGAGGCTGGAATCTAGTATCTTGTAGAGAAGTGTTGTTGGTTTTCTGGTGAAACTTCAGAGTGTTGCGTGATCTAAGCTTTACTTGAGGTGAAGAAGGGCTTTCTTGCTGGAGGATGATGCTGGGTCAGAACTATTGGTTGTAATCCTCTTTCTTTTCTTGATATTAATAAAAATATTCAAGTTTTCCTCCATATTCTTGTATGTTTGATTATATATGCATTTGTATGGTTAACACATATCTGGTCCTGTGTTATTTATGAATATAGATCTTTGTTCTTCGATAGTAGCATGTTGCTTTGATTCCACAGGTGCTCTTTGAAGCTGGGTAGATGAAGAAGAAGCGGTGAAGATCTATCAGGAAGGAGAGGAATCAAGTAAGGAACCAAGCGCAAGACTAAGGTTGGTGTCCTTCGTTCCACTCTTATCTATTTTCATAAAGGAAAGCGAAAGTAGACTTTACTTGTTTGTTTCTATGATAGCTACCAGTCTTAGTGGGAATAACAGCTTCGAGTGCACACTATTCCCAGTAACAAAATGGTGACTCCACTGGGGAGTGAATAGATTGCTTTTTAGTCTATCTTTGTTTGATTTATAAACTTACAGACGGAGCTTGAAGTCAAGCCAGCTAGCCTTTGAACTGCATTTGTTATACAAATGCAAAGTAGATCAATGCTGCTTCAGTCTATCTCCGGGTTTTGTTTATCAATTAAACAATCGATCTGCAAACGTTCTAATTGCCCTAAATGGTGGCTCTAGTAACCTCCTTAGACAAATCCCTGTGATTTACATTTACTGAACATCACTTACTCGGCCTAAATCCCTGAACTGAATTGCAAATTGTGAGCAAAAATTGGTTAAAAGTCTCGCACTGGTACCATCTCACCCTGCGTTCAAGGTAGTATGTATGCATCATACTTCCTGTGTGCAGTAGGTGCGCTACATACTGAAGTCCCTGTGTGATAGGTGCGATGGTTAGGGAAGGTTAACTTTACCTTCAGACTTTGGTTTTTTCTTCACTATTTCAGTTCTATTAAGGAGTTTTGCTGTCTGTGGTCAGTATATCTCTATGAAAATCCCCTTCTCTTCCATCATTCCTCCTCTATTGCGCAAAGAACTGTAAGTGTTTTTATGTATTGTGCGCCATTTTCAGTACTCTTTTACAAAGAAGTAGTGTAGTCGAACTGTGGTTTCTTAATTTGAAAGTGTTGTAAGTGTAGTTTTCAGTTATAAAAGAGAATCCCATTGTTTTTTATAGTCGACTGAACTGTTACTCTTGTATATGATTTGAATTAGTAGTTTTTAAAGTGTCGAAAAATAGTTTTCATTTTGAAATTACAAAGTGTTGCCCTTATCTTCACTTCATTTTGAAAATAAATTTGTTAAGTATTGTCGCTTTGAAAATAATTCAGATTTTCACTTTGCTTTCTTATCATCATTTATACATTAAAAAGGCTGAAAACAAATACATGCATGTGCATTTACATTTAGACTGCTTGGTTTGATTTAAGATAGTGCATTTACTGTGTGCTGTGTGCTCTTTGTTGAAAGACTCTCAACTTTCTTTCCTTAGTAGCTAGGATTTTCATTGCCAAAAGAAGATTAAACAGTTGTTTATCATCTTAGAACTACATTTTAGGAAATTGTAATAACAACATCACGCGTGAACCTGAAAAAGGAAATTTAACAAGATCTACCCAACTACTTTCTATTAATAATTTAATATAATCAATATGTATATTTATTGTATTTTAAAAATAAATTTTAATGAACTAAAAACGCTTTTGGAACCTAACGCATAACATCTAGAAAGTCTATAGGCTAGAGACGTATTCCGCGTCGTAAAACCGTGGTAACTGATTGTTTCCATTGGTTGGTGGGTGATTCTTCCACTTTTGAGACGACAAGTGCCAGTACAGACTTGTGCTCCCACGTACCGTCAAGATATATTGGGAGACGCAACAATAGGCTAACATCCTTATCCTAGGGAAAGCCGTGTCTGCCGCCCCTAAATGATCGCAATGCACTGAAACAACAAGCATTTGGAAGATGACCTGCCGTTAACCATAAAAAGTATTATGGCAGTTTTGTGATTTGGTTTTGGTAATCACCCTCTGCCTAGATTTCCAGAGAAGTCTCTTTCGTTCCTTTTCAGACTCCTTAAAAGAAAAGGTCCATCTGAGCACTTGTCACTTTAGGCTCATTAAAAATTGAAGGCGACTAGAGTCATCTTTTTTTTTCAACTCTTAAAAATTGATAAAACAAGCTGTGTCAAAGCGTCTAAAATTCATTTAATTCAAAAACATTTTTCCCCTTTTATTTTGAAGTGATCAAGTAATTCGCAATCGTGGAAGAAATTCAATCAAAACCTCGTCGTTCGCGGAGACTTACGAGTCAACCATTGTTGACTCCGGAAGCGAAACCATTCCAGACAAAGTGAGCTCGTTTGACTGGATCAAAGTCCCCTAGGTTGGTTGGAGCAAGTACTCCGACATCCTCAGAGACTCCGGTTACTCCGAACATTTCTAGTATCCCTGCCTCTACAGGAGAAATACCGTAGCAACAAAAGGACATTACAACGGATCCTAGTGTGATGGTAAACACTTCCATTCCTAAACCAGCTCCATCTGCAACTGATTCGGAAGGTGTGACTCCCCAAACCTCTGTTGCTGCAGAACTTATATCTTCTTCAGCACTAGAAATATTTTACAGACGTGACGGTTTACCTCTTCCTCCTGGATTGATTGCCATAGAAGAGATTGTGGAAGATCGTCCATCTAACACTCCAACGCAACTTGGAGCTGGGATCGCCCTGTATCCTTCTTCATCAGAAGATATTCTCCCGCCATTGGAAGTTCCTGAAGAATCGCTAAGGAATCTTTTGGATAGACTTAATATGTCTAAACAACCGTCGACATCAAGGACTGTGTTACCCGACATAGCAACAGCAGATGCTCCTGCTGCTACTCCAACAATGTTCGCCAGCGTGCCATCTGTCCCAACCAGTTCTCAATTGCTGGAGTCCATCCAAAGGCTATTTCGACAGTATGGACTGTTCCCGTTTGTTCATCTGGAATTGTATCTAGAATCTCTTACGTTGAGTCTCGACAAATTGATCCTTCACAGTGTCAATTTGGGCAAACCGGTCCCCAAAGGAAAATCATTCCTTTGAGTACTAGATTACCGTCGTATGGAGGGCCGTATACCCTTTCATTACCTTCTTCAGAAGGTCAACCATGCGAGAGTTCACAACAAAATTTAGGTTATGTTGGAATTACAACTAGCGGTTGGGTGCCAATCCTGCCTCAACAACCAAGAGTTGTATGCTCAATGCAACAAAGTTTACCTATGACAAATATCCCCACTACGTCGGCTATTGTGGCAGTATCGTAAGTACAAACGTTGCCAGTTGTATGCCAACCTCAAGTTTCGTAGGTTATAATGCAACAACCTCTTGTACCTACGACACGACCGCAATCCCCAACTAGTGGAATGACACAGGTTCAAGTGGGGATCACCACCCCCCATCTTGGTCAAACAGTCAGTACTGGACAACAACCCATGACTTCACAACCATGGCTGGTGCAATACCAACAACCGCAATTCCAACAAGCTTACCAAGGATATGAGCAACAAGTCTTTGCAAGTAATGGGCAGCCATATCAACCATATCATAATGGTTATGCCCATCAACCTTACCAAAGTTACCAACACCAAATGCATTATGTTGGTATGCAAAGACCAACTGCTCAAGCAATTCCATCTTATCCTAGGTATGCTCAGCTAAGCCTGAATCAACAGTTGCCTTTTGTGGCAACTTTAGAGTTACCAGATATAAATCGACTAACGAACGATCCAATTGCTTACGCCCCTTGGTGGCCGGCGATTCCGCATAAACTTCCATCTGATATTCCTAAATTTAATGGAAATCCGGGTGAATACCCATCGAATCATGTGATGACCTTTCATTTGTGGTGTTCAACCAACACCCTCAATGGTGATTCAATCTGACTTCGCCTCTTTCAGTGAACGTGAATTGGTCTAGCAGCAAAGTGGTATATCGAATTGCCTAGAGCTTCGTTTGATAACTTCAGTACCCTAGCCACAACCTTTTTAACCCACTTTCAGTTACCCATAAGGTACGAAACAGGAACTGAGCTGCTTACCAATTTCAAACAAATGATGACTACTCACATATCCGATCATATTCATGAATGGAGACATCATCATAGAATGGTAAAAACGTATGTTCTTGATCAGCTATTGGCTGAATGGTTTATTAAGTCTTTGTTACCTGCTATTACAGAAGATGTGGCAAAGGGAGGAGTCGTCACTGAAGAGCAAGTTATTGCTCGTGCACAATATCTAGACTTGATTTATACTCAGTCTGGCACACTCTACGATAAAATCCCTGATGCTCCTAGATCGGAATTTTCCTTTCCTCCCCCTCCTAAATCAAACAAAGACTCTCATTCCGGCGATGGCGTGATAGGTACGACAAGCACTATAACTGTAAAGGCTACGTCGAAAAAGGCCCGCACGGTTTCGAGTCAAAACGAAAATGAGGAACTTCTAGCCTCGGAATTTTCGTGTCGACAGACAAAGGCAAAGAACCCAAGCAACCAGGAGGTAAGAAGAAAAAACAAGGGAAGAAGAAGAACTAGGAGGACTCATCTCCTAAAAAATCTTCTGCAAACCCTTCTGGGGATAAGAAACCAAAAAGTCCATGCCATATATGTGACAAGGATCACTGGACCAGAGAGTGTCCATATAGATATGAACTTAGAAAATTCTTCAAAAGTTCAAAAACCTCGGCTGTATTGATTGATCCGTTTCTGAACCCAGGAACAAATCAGGTTGCTAACGAAAATGCTTCCCCGTCCCTAGTGCTAATGTTGTCAGTTACAAAGAAACTGAATGATGCTCTCATATCGACAAGGAATAAAGATTACGGGAATCCATAGATGCTGAACAACAAGGATAATGATCAACCTAGTAGTTCAACAACAACTTCGACCAAAGTTGTGCCACTCATCATTCCTGAATTAACGATAAAACCGCTAAAGGGAGTAGTACACAAATCGACGTTTAATCCTCATTCCAAAGCAGCACAACACTATAATATAGTGGAGGATTTAGCCCAATCGCCCTCCGTGATGTCGACTCTTGAGGTACTGCAAAATTGCCCCTCCCAGAAGCAGACTTTATTATCAGCAATAGGTGGGATTGACCCAATGGATTCCAATCTTGTGTCTTTTAATCATAAAGGATACGACCCTTAGTTACCATCTCAACTAGCTTTCCTCATTCAAGTGAAAGCCATCAACAAAACTATTCATAGAACAATTATTGATGAGGGGGCATCCACATGTATTATGTCGATGAGTTGCTAAAAAACTCTAGGGTCTCCCTCCTTGTCGCAATTGTCAACGACATTAAAAGCATTTGATGGACGAACATACACCCCATATGGGATATTAAGTAACTTTCAAGTTGAACTGGGGGGAAAAATAATAGAAATTGATGTTGAAGTTATCGACGGAAACCTCGATTACAACATCCTACTGGGAAGACCCTGGATATATGCCATGGCAGCCGTTGTGTCAACCTACTTTAGGAAAATTACATTTCCTTCCCAAGGAGGAATTATAATCATCGACCAACAAACTTTTCTCCCCAACACTTTGCAAGTTACGGGAAGCATTCCGATGATCCATGGAAGCCCTAATGTGCTTCACAACATCAGATTAGGCCTACTAAAAGACCCCACATTAATGGGAACTTTTACCCTACTGCCTCCAACCAATTTGGCGGAAGTGGCTAACGTAGGAACCTGCAATATGATATCTTCCATTCAAAAGATGTCAGAAAACGATGTTAAAATGGATCATCTGCAGGTATTCCCTCTAACACCACTAGAAATATTATAGCAATCAATGTTTTCAGCATAGGAGGCAAACCCGTATCAACGCTCATCAAGCATTTGGATAGATAGGTCTAAGGAATATGGCACCCCTTCAGATCCTTGGTCGCAAGTACACTCTACAGGCGAAGGAATCATTCAATCAATGATGATTGACGGGGCACCGTGGGAAGATTACGACCATCGTTCCCATCTTCTGAACTGGAAAGAAGATAATTCCAACAACCTAGACCATCCTTTAGTATTTGAATTTTTGACGAATACTGTGAATACGGTGGATTTCGAGGGAAACCTATCCAATATTGAAGAGACTACCGCCATAAAAATCTCAACCAAAACAGATGTTGTAGAGAATATTCATGTCGGCAAATCTTGTTCTTCTTCAGAACTGGAAATATATAACGCTCTCTTTCGCGAGTTTAGAGATGTCTTTGCTTGGTCATATGATGAAATGCCAGGTATTGACTCGAGCATAGTTGAACATGAAATTAAGATGTATCCAGATGTCAAACCAGTACGACAACGACTATGGCAGGGGCACCCCAAGAAAGCCGTTGCCATCAAGGCGAAAGTTGAAAAACTCCTCCATGTTGGTTTTATTTACCTGGTTATTCTGACCGATTGGGTATCAAATATTGTTCTTGTGATGAAGAAACAAGGAACGATTAGAGTGTGCGTCGATTACAGGGATGTAAATAAAGCTTGTCCGAAAGACAACTACCCTACACCCTTTATTGACCAGATAATTGATGAATGAGCCAGATGTGAAATCTTTTCATTTATGGATGGATTTTTCGGGTATAATCAAATAAATATCCGCCCACAAGACCAGTCAAAGACTGCATTTATTTGTCCGTGGGGCACGTTTTCATATCGCAAGCTACCCTTTGGTTTAAAGAACACAGGAGCAACTTTTCAGAGAGCAATGAACTATGCTTTCATGACATTAAGAACATCGTTCAACCATATCTCGACGATCTTCCAGCTCATTCGCGAAAGTGGACCGATCATCCACAGCATTTGAGAGCGATATTTCTTCGTTGCCGACACTACAAGATACGACTTAACCCGCACAAATGCGTGTTTTGTGTCAGTTCTGGTCGTTTACTTGGCTTCGTGGTCTCAAAGGATGGGATTTGTCTCAACCCATGTAAGGTTCAAGCAATCATTGATTTGCCTCCACCTTCAAACTTGCTTCAGATTCAGAAACTCCAAGGGAAAGCAAACTTGCTTAGGAGGTTCATTCCAAATTACGCCAAACTAGCTAAAGGTTATACTCATCTATTGAAAAAAGAAGTACCCTTCGTTTGGGATCAGGTCGCGCAAGCTTCCTTTGATGCTTTAAAGCAATCTCTAATAAAAGCGTCATTAATGTATGCTCTTGATTATCAAAAAGACTTTAACCTGTATCTGGTTGCAACAGATACGACCATAGCAATGGTTTTAGTTCAAGAGGATAATGGAATTGAACATCCTATATATTATTTAAGCCGAAACTTAAATGATACGGAAATGAAATACTCCTACGTTGAAAAGCTAGATCTAGCAACTGTTCAAGCGATACAGAGATTTTGACACTACGTCCTCTTTAGAAAAACTACCATTTTATCAGATTGCAACCCCATGACTTATATATTGTTGTGACAGTTGCTGGGGGGAAAGTATTCAAAATGGATAGCAATTTTACAAGAGTTTGATCTGGAATTCAAAAAATCCAAATCAAAGAAAGCCCTGGTATTCGCGGAGTTGCTATGTGATCTCCCATCATCATCCAACGATGCAACATTCGAAGAAGCAATCGTGGATGAAAATTTGTTTCTGATATCTTCAAGCAATCCATGGTACAGAGATATAATCATCTATCTCCAGAAACAAACATATAGGTCTAATTCCTCACGCTCTGAACAGCGATGCATTCGATACCAAGCGAAAGACTACGTGATCATCGGTGATAACCTTTACTGTCGCAGTATCGATACAGTTCTGCGGAGGTGCCTCACCCATGAGGAGGCCGAAAAAGTCCTGAATGATTGTCATTCAGGTGCATGTGGGGGGCATCAATATGGTTACGCTACGGCACAAAAAATTTTGCGAGCAGGATTCTTTTGGCCAACAATGTTCAAAGATTGCATAATCGCAATTAGAAGTTGTCATGCTTGCCAAATTTTCGATAGAAAAACCAGAAGACCACCTGCACCACTGCAACTAGTAGTTGCTGTTGGGTCATTCACCAAATGGGGAATAGATTTTATGACATGTAACCCCACCTCGGCCAGGGGGCATGGGTATATCATAGTCACGGTAGACTATTTTACCAAATAGGCCGAGGCGATGCCTACATTAAACAATAGCGGTGAAACGACTGCCCTTTTCTTTTTTAATCATGTAGTCTCTAGATTCAGCGTTCCACAGGCCATAGTCACATATCATGGATCACATTTTCGCAATCACATGATGGTTGAGTTAGGTGCCAAATTAGGACTGTCCCACGACAGCTCTACTCCGTACTATCCGCAAGCTAACGGACAAGTTGAGGCAATCAACAAGGTCCTGAAGCGCATGTTGCAAAGGATGATCGGAGTCCATAAATGGAGTTGGCACCTGATCCTGTACTTGGTCTTGTGGGCATGCCGGACATCAGTAAGAAATGGAACCGGGTTTACACCTTTTCAACTTGTGTATAGTCTGTTGAAAATAATACTGAGAGGGGGGGTGAATCAGTGTTATCTAGTTCTTTTAACAAATCTTCCTTATTTACACTTTGAATTATTTTTGCATATCAGTACCATAAAATAATGAGCAAGAAAAACAGACAATCACATCAAAG
>APFE030281466.1:134291-164513 GCA_000404065.3 Pinus taeda | reverse complement strand
ATGGTGATTTGTCACAAGATCTCCTTCCTCTTTTATAGTCCTAGGCCTTCCCCAATACCATGGTCCAAAACCATAACATTCCAATACCATGAACCCAAAACTATGGATCGACACAATTGACGAGACGCCATGGTCCAAAACATAGGTTCAAGTTCCAAGATCTAACTGCCATGGACCAAAAGAATGATCGCCAACATATACGCGCTTTTGTAATGTATAACCCGCGTGTATACGCGTCTTAGTCTAGATGAACCTGCGTATATGTCTTTTTCTACTTTCTGAGGCCTGAACTGAGATATGTTACCAAAGAAGGTTGCCATCAAGGACAACACCTATGCCATAGCTCCAAACCTGTGCCATAATGCCAACACGACCATTGCCACCTTTCATTGTCCAGTTACATGCTCCCCAACATAAGCTGAGTCGCATCATCTAAGATGCGATTTAATTTGAAATACTGCTCCATTTGCACTATCCATGCCGATGGGTGAGAACCATCAAATTTATGCATATCTAACTTGGGAGGTCGCTGACTGGGTTGTGGGAGGGTGTGCCAGCTGTGAGGAGAGTGGCTAGACTCGCCTTCATGGTATCCATTGCCATTAGACTCCTCCTCGTGGGCTTGCTCCTTGTCCTTTGGGATTATTTGCTGGATCTGGATACATAATCTGTTAACCATATTGTGGAGGGAGTTCATGGTTTCTTCAAGTTTGTCCATCCTTTCATTGGGCATCGCTTGAGCTCTAGTTGCTACCATACACCAACTTGATGAAAAATGGGGACCGCCACAAAAAAAAATTCACTAATAATTGAATGGTACCACCACGCTCAGCTCGTCGTTCTGATTCTGAAAACTCCTAAAGGAGTTTTACTCCTTCTTGATCAATACTGCAGTTGTCAAATCCTCAAAATGTCACTGCGGCCAAAAGTCCTGCGAAAATTATACCCCGGTACAGGAACCCTTCTCCACAACTCCGACCTAGTGGATTTGAGAGATATGAATGGCGGATCTGGCGACGTGATAGACTGCTGTTGCGGATTTGGTGGATCTTAATAGATCTGAATGACTAATTTCTTCTGTGGCTGCACCCCTTTGCACCAACGGATCTGGAATAGATGATGTGTTATCCCCCTATAGAAAAGGGAACTATGGTCTTGAGGAGTGTCAGGTGCTACAGATTGCGATATACATAAGGGTCTGGCAGTAGTACTTGGCCCAATGTTTCAGGGCTCTAACTAAGGAAGATCGACCGTACCCTTAGCCGTACAACCCGACTACCCTATCGTACGGGTGAGTAATCTCTCCGAGTGCTATTCTTGGTGTACTGTAGCCACAAGACGGCCGACGGTTTATCTATGGCAAGGTTTCAAAGGAGCTTAGGGGGCTTCCGATATACCCAGAGGGTACGTGGAAGACAATCTGTGCGTGGTTCTGTCTAATGCACTACTACTCGAAGGGGTACTCACAGGGGTTACAAGGGAGTCCAACAGACCTGACCACCTCTTGTATTTCCTGTGTGCATGCCTCCCCAAATCCGCAGATTTATGTGCTCAATGACAGATCCTGTGGTTTAAAGACGCTGGAACACGTCTCTAGCCAAAAAAAAAATTGCTACGAAATGGAGATCCCACCGGCCCTAGAAAGTGCTCTGATACCACTTATTATGCTCTTAACCTGCAAATGATACCTAAATATAGAATATGCGAAGAAAAGATACCTAGAACACAGAATATGCGAAGAAAAGATACCCAGAACACAGAATAGCAATGATTTTATTATTCAGAGAGTAATGTTCACTTGCCTCTTCGAGGGGGAAACCTCCATAGAGCAGAGCCTCGATTACAAAATAAGCACGATGCTCCTTGCAGGGAGCCTCTATCCTTTATATATGAACTCATACATGGCAAACCACGGGCACAATACCATGGTATTAACTATACCATCTATCTAATACACGACCCATTTGCAACTAACTGTGGTTCTGTTATTAATTGCGGATTAACCACTTACAATTATTAATATGGGCTTTATTGACTCTTGACTATGACGTGGTCCCATTACATAGATAAGGGGGTTAGGATGGGATCCTAACACCAAGTGGAATCAAGAACTATCAGAGAGAGGACACTAATCAAAACCCCAGAAGATGACTCACCCCCTATAATCATCTATATCTGGATCCCTCATCACAGAGATCCAGGAGGCTGGAATCTAGTATCTTATAGAGAAGTGATGTTGGTTTTCTGGTGAAAATTCATAGTGTTGCGTGATCTAAGCTTTACTTGAGGTGAAGAAGGGCTTTCTTGCTGGAGGATGATGCTGGGTCAGAACTATTGGTTGTAATCCTCTTGCTTTTCTTGATATTGAAAAAGCTATTCAAGTTTTCCTCCATATTCTTGTATGTTTGATTATATATGCATTTGTATGGTTAACACATATCTGGTCCTGTGTTATTTATGAATATAGATCTCTGTTCTTCGATAGTAGTATGTTTCTTTGATTCCACAACTGTTCTTTGAAGCTGGGCAGACGAAGAAGAAGCGATGAAGATCTATCAGTAAGGAGAGGAATCAAGTAAGGAACCAAGTGCAAGACTAAGGTTGGTGTCCTTCGTTCCACTCTTATCTATTTTCATAAAGGAAAGCGAAAGTAGACTTTACTTTTTTGTTTCTAAGATAGCTACCAGTCTTAGTGGGAATAACAACTCCGAGTGGACACTATTCCCGGTAACAACAAGCAGTGAAAAAACAATACCAAAAAGATTTCCTTTCATGCCTCGTAGGAACAGAGATAATTCAAGAAAATTCTTGCCCAACACCCCCACTACATCACATAGCCAACCTTCTCTCTTCTTCGGTGGCAGTGATCAAGAAGAAACTTTAGGTGAACAACCAAAGATATTTGAAGAACCTATAGGGGAAGAAGAAGAAGAAAACATCCCTCCTAAGACAATGGCTAAAAGCAGAAATGATAGGGGGAATGAAGAAAGAATAGAGGGTACCTTTCCCATCTGGGAGACCAATGGGGACACCAAAATGAAGAATATAATTCCTTCAACCCTACCTCACTTCCATGGTTTTACCACAAAATATCCTGACACCTTCTTGTTTGAGTTTGTTGTCATTTGCCGAACCTATGACTATGCAGAAGATGAGCACAAGTTGAAACTATTCCCTTCTACTCTCAAGGATGCAGCCTTGTGCTGGCTCATGGGGTTACCTGGCAATAACATCACAACTTGGGCTCAGATGCAACAGGCCTTTAATAAAAAATATCGAGACTATTGTAGGTCAAAGGATACAAAGGAAGAAATTTTCCAAATGACCATGGGAAGTGATGAATCCTTGGAAGATTATGAAGAGAGGTTCCAACTCAGTTATAAAAGGGCCAAGTGCACTCTTGACCTTGAATCTCTAAAGTTGGTCCTGCTCAGGGGAATCCTGTAAGACCTTCTAGGCACCCTCCATTCACTCGCCGGGAGAGACATCTACGAACTACCTTATGAGGACATAAAGACTATCTTTAGAAACCATTCTAGAGCAGCCAGAAAGAGAGGTAGGGGAAGTCAACCCATAGCCAGTACCTCTGATCCAATTCATCCATTAAAGGTGAACTTGGAAACATGCTGGAAGACTTCAAGAGTGAGATGTTGTAGACTCTTGCCATGCAAATGGATACCTTTCATATCGAAAGGAAACAAGAGGAAGCAGAGAGGGCTTTGGCCATTTTTTGTCTTAGGTTCACCAGGAGGCATGCCCATTGAACTCTATAGAGGTTTGTTCAGTTTGTGAAGAAGATCATTCTATAGACAAGTGCCCTTCCTTACTTGGAGTTAAAGCTGTATACCAAGGGGCCAAAGGAGCCACTGAACCACTCTATTTCATGAACCAGAGGAGACCGTATGGACCCAGACCATATTAGCAAGGGTGCAAGGGACATCTCAGGCATACTACAACCCCAACCAAGTCACTTCCATACCTTCTTGGGGCCCTCTTGCTCATCCTTCTTGGTCTACGCCTCCTCCTTGGTCCTTTCCATCTCAATACCATGCCCAACTAGCTGCTCATTCATTCCAATCCTATGCTTAACCACAACCTTAGTGGAATGCATCTCATTAGGGATGGAGGCCCCAATACAACTCTCCTCCCGCTCTTTTGCCTCCACCACCTACTTAAACACAACCATTACCTCCTGCTCCACCAAGGCAACCCCAAATGCCTGCCCAACCGAACCCGAGCCTGAACAACAGACAGGATCAACAAGTATATAGTGGGGAACCATCATGCCCAACTTATGCTGTGGAGATTCAGGAGATTAACCTACGATTTGGGAAGGTTATCCAAGATAGCTAGCCCACCCCTAGGGAGGTTGAGGAAGATAAAGAGGAAAGTGAACCTAAAGCAATTCCACCCTTTCCTGAGAGACTATCTAGGACAACACAACCCACCCCAGAAGAAACTAAACTTCTGGGAGAATTAAAATAGTTATCTCTAAAGATACTACTTCTCCAAGCCATAAAAGATGTGCCTATATACAATCAGTTGATCAAAGAGAAGTGCTTTAGGCATCCAGATTGGTGCAAGAGAGATGCCCCAACCATCAATGTCATAGGAAAACTGTTCGACTTGATGTTGGGGTAGATAATCTGTCTGAAATATCTGGACCCTGGAAGCCCAGTAGTTGATGTCCACATCAATGGCACCATGATCCCACACACCTTGATTGATCTTGGAGCTGCCATTAATGTGACGACGAAGGATACCATGCTCAAACTTAACCTCCAGGACTCCTTGAGGAAGACCACGATAGTACTGCAGCTAGCAAACTGCTCCACCGTGACCCTTGAGGGGATTGTGGAAGATGTGATGGTCTCCATTGATTCTTGGGAGTACCCTGATAATTTCTTGGTTCTCCAGCCAAGGCAATGCTCACTAGGTATCCTCTCATCTTGGGATGACCCTGGTTGGCTATTGTCGATGCCTATATCAACTGTCGGGTTGGGAACATGACCACCAAGAATAGGCATATGTCCAAGCAAAGTCCTATAACCTCCTGCCCAACCCTTTCTAGAACATGATCTACCTCTATGGTTGGAGGAGGAGGATGAGGATGAAGTCTATTATGCACCAGTTTGTGAAGAAGATCATTCTATAGACAAGTGCCCTTCCTTGCCTGGACTTAAAGTTGTATACCAAGGGGTTGAAGGAGCCACTGAACCACTCTATTTCATGAACCAGAGGAGACTGCATGGACCTAGACCATACCAACAGTGGATGCAAGGGACATCTCAGGCATACTACAACCCCAACCAAGTCATTTCCATACCTTCTTGGGGCCCTCTTGCTCATCCTTCTTGGTCCACGCCTCCTCCTTGGTCCTTTCCATCTCAATACCATTCCCAACCAGCTGCTCATTCATTCTAATCCTATGCTCAGCCACAACCTTAGTGGAATGCATCTCATCAGGGATGGAGGCCCCAATACAACTCTCCTCCTGCTCTTTTACCTCCACCACCTGCTCAACCACAGCCATTGCCTCCTGCTCCACCAAGGCAACCCCAAATTCCTGCCCAGCCAAACTCGAACCTAAACAATAGACAGGATCAACAAGTATATAGTGGGGAACCATCATGCCTAACTTATGCTGTGGAGATTTAGGAGATTAACCTGGGATTCGGGAAGGTTATCCCAGATAGCCAGCCTCCCCCTAGGGAGGTTGAGGAAGATAAAGAGGAAAGTGAACCTAAAGCAATTCCACCCTTTCCTAAGAGACTATCTAGGACAACACAGCCCACCCCAGAAGAAACTGAACTTCTAGGAGAATTAAAATAGTTATGTGTAAAGGTACCACTTCTCCAAGCCATAAAATATGTGCCTATATTCAATCGGTTGATCAAAGTGAAGTGTTTTAGGCATACAGGCAGGCATAAGAGAGATGCCCCACCATCAATGTCATAGGAAAACTATTCCACCTGATGTTGGGGTAGGTAATCTGTCTGAAATATCTGGACCCTGGAAGCCTAGTAGTTGATGTCCACATCAATGGCACCATGATCCCACACACCTTGATTGATCTAGGAGCTACCATTAATGTGATGACGAAGGACACAATGCTCAAAGTTAACCTCCAGGACTCCTTAAGGAAGACCATGATAGTACTGCAGCTAGTAGACTGCTCCACCGTGACCCCTGAGGGGATTGTGGAAGATGTGATGGTCTCCATTGATTCTTGGGAGTAGCCTACTAATTTCTTGGTTCTCCAGCCGAAGGCAAAGCTCACTAGGTATCCTCTCATCCTGGGAAGACCCTGGTTGGCTACTGCTGATGCCTATATCAGTTGTCAGGTTGGGAACATGACCATTAAGAATAGGCATATGTCTAAGCAGTTAGTCTTATACCCTCCTGCCCAACCCTTACTAAAACATGATCTACCTCTGTGGTTGGAGGAGGAGGATGAGGATGAAGTCTATTCTGCACCACTTTGTACATTAGAAACTGCCATGGGGGGGAACCACAAGATTAGGATGATATCATTGAGAATTTAATTTAGAATCCACCCCCTAGTACCTTGCCACTAGAGAACATAGTGAAAGAAACCCAAAAAAATCCCTTAACGGATCTCTGTGTGGCTAACCCAACCTCTCTCCATGTTAAGAATATAGAGTTTGGCCCAGACAGAACCTTGAAAATCAATCCATCCCTATCGACTTCCCAGGAGGAGCTGTACATCTTATTAAGACAACATTTAGATGCCTTTGCCTGGAGTTATAAGGAGATGAAGGGAGTGCACCCTTCAGTATGTACTCATCATATATACATTAAGGAAAATTGCAAACAAGTTAGGCAGCCTCAAAGGAGGATGAATCCAACCCTTAAAGACATTGTTAAGGAAGAATTGCAAAAATTACTTGATGCAGGATTCATCTACTCCATCTTTGAGAGCGAATGGTTCTCTCCTTTGGTGCTAGTGCCAAAGAGAAAAGGTAAGTGGAGAATCTGTGTCGATTATTGGGAATTGAACAAAGCCACTAGAAAGGACCATTTTCCTTTGCCTTTCATAGATCAAGTGTTAGATGGTCTGGAGGGGAAAAAGTTTTTCTCCTTCCTAGATGGGTTTAGTGGGTACAATCAGATTTAAATCAGCCCAGAAGATTAGGATAAGACCACTTTCACTTGTCCTTGGGGTAACTTTGCATATCGGTTCCTTCCTTTTGGTTTGTGCAATGCTCCAGCCACATTCTAGAGAGCAGTATTGAGTATATTTTTTGAACTAGTTCATGATGTAGTGGAAAAATATATAGATGATTTCACTCCTTATGGTTCTAACTTTAAGGAAGCTTTATCTAACCTAGGAAAAGTATTGGACAAGTGTATTGAAATGAACCTATCCCTTAGTCTGGAAAAATGTGAATTTTTGATCACTGAAGGGACCATTCTAGGTCATGCAATATCTCAACAAGGACTATAGGTGGACCCCAACAAAGTTGCCATCATCCAAAGGGTCCCAACTCCTCAAAAGGTGAGAGATGTCAGAAGTTTCCTAGGCTTAGCTAGATATTATATAAGATTCATTAAAGATTTCAGTAAGTTAGCCTCTCAGTTGTTTGGTCTTTTAGGAAAAGATGTCGAATTTATATGGACCAAAAGCTGTCAAGAAGCCCTAGATACTTTGAAAAGCAAACTTGTGACTGCCCCAATTTTCAGAGGCCCAAATTGGGCCCTACCTTTCCACATTCACATGGATGCCTTGCACAAAGCAATAGGAGCAGTCTTAGGACAAATTGATGAAATTTCATATACTTTATAAGCAAAAACTTGTCGAAGGTAGAGTTAAAATACATAGTAACTGAGAAGGAACTCCTAGCTGTGGTGCATTCCTTAAACAAATTCAGACATTATATCACAGGATATCAAACCTTTGTGCACACTGATCATCTGCAAATAGATATTTAATGAAAAATCTGGATGTAAATGCTCACATTATTAGATGGTTGCTTTTACTGTAGCAGTTTGATTTGACCATGGTTGATAACCCTGGTAAAGAAAATGTTGTTGCTGACTTTTTGTCTAGAGTAAATTTGCCTGCAGGTGAAGAGAGAATGGTGGATAATCAAATGCTAGATGAACACCTGTTTGCTATCTGAGTACTCTCTCCATGGTTTGCTGATATAGCAAACTACTTGGTTTCAACACAATTTCCACCACACCTGTCCTCAAAGGAGAAGAACAAGATCGTGAGGAAAAGCGCCCCTTTCACTTGGATTAGGGGCAATATTTTCAAACTTGGCCCATATCAGATCTTGAGAAGATGTGTCAGGGAGGAGGAAGTCTTTGACATTCTCCTAACTTGTCATGATGGGCCTTGTGGAGGCCATTTTGCAGCAAAGAGGACTACCTTCAAAATATTGCAAGCAAGCTATTATTGGCCCACTCTTCATCAAGATATGAGGAGATACACCAGCCAATGTGATCGATGTCAAAGGATGGGGAAACCTATTCCAAATGATGAGATGCCCAAGCAACCTCAAGTGACCTTTGAACCATTTGAGAAGTGGGGCATGGATTTTGTGGGTCCTATCAACCCTCCTTCAAAACAGAAGTAGTACATCATTGTGTGCATTGATTACCTGACAAAGTGGGCAAAAACAAAAGCAATCAAAGCAACAATAGAGGAAAAAGTAGTTGAGTTCTTAAGAGAAAACATATTCTACAAGTTCAGGTATCTAAGAGAATTGGTCATAGATCCAAGCAGTCAGTTCACTTCCAATTTGATTGAAGACCTATTCGCACATCATAAAATCAAGAACAAGACTTCCACCCCTTACCATCCACAAGCCAATGGGTAGGTGGAAGTCACTAACAGAGCTTTGGAAGGAATTCTGACCAAGGTAGTGAGCAGCAGTAGAAAAGATTGGGCAGACCGATTAGTTGAGGCCACTTGGGCCTACAACACAACATGGAAGACCACCACAGGGTTCACACCCTATGAACTAGTCTATGGGAAGAAGGCTTTGTTGTCAATAGAATTTGAATACAATACACTAAGGATGGCAGCTCAGCTGGACCTAGACCTCATCCATGCACAAAAGGAAAGACTACTCCAATTCAATAGATTGGATGAACAAAGATTGCAGGCCCTCCTCCACATAGAGGTAGTTCAGCTTCAGAGGAAGATATGGCATGATACAAATATCAAGGAGAAGCAATTCCAAGAGGGATATTAGGCGCTGCTCTGTGATTCAAGGTATAAATACTTCAAGGGCAAGCTGAGGACAAGATGGCTGGGACCATAAACTGTGGAAAAATGCAATGAAAATGGTTCAGTTCTGATCAGAACCATTGATGAGGAAGCCATCCCCATGCTTTTCAATGGACATAGGTTGAAAATTTACAAGAAGGCCCTCTCCAAGTGAGAATTCATTGAAGATATGAATAAAACAGTGATGGTAGTGGGGCATGTCTCAGCCTCCACACACTGAAGAAATAGAGAAAAAAAATAATAAGGACTCAAGTGAAAACCTCCATGAGGCGCTTGAGTCCCATCACTAGGTTGAAAACCTCTTCTGAGGCGGCCCAGTGATGCAAAAAAAAAGAGAGAAAATAAAAGAGAATAAGATCCCTGGGTGAAAACCTCCCTTGGAGGCACCCAGGGTAGGCAATCAGGGTGAAAACCTCCTTGAGGCGCCCTAGTTGTCTTTCAAAAAAAAGAAAAAAATAGAGCAAAGAAGAAAAAGAAAATTGAATTTTAATGTGCATTGCAGGTTGTAGGAGGACCACAGGGAGCAAGAGAAGATGCCACAAAGTATATTTCATCTCCTCCACACTCTTCTCCATCATTTTTGACCTTTCTTCCACCCACTGTGTTCTTTTTTTGGAAACTGTGTGTTCTACAGGAGGCCCTGTGTTTTCTACACGAGGCTCCTGTAGAAATCACAGAAAGCTAGAAATGGTTCCAGTAAGCAGTTTGAGGGGTCAGGAAGTTTCATGAAGAGAATGTAGACCCTCCTACATCTATCCACCCTCCTTGCCATCCATCCCACACCTGCACCACCTCATCATCATCATTTTTTCCTACCTGTCAAAAAAACACAAAAACTAGTTTTTAGAAAAAAAACAAAAAAATAATGGGAGTAGCACCTCAAATCTCACCTGTAGCTTACCAAGTACCTCTCCATCTCCATCAGCATCTCTGGCATCATCCTCACTTCTCCTAGCACAAATATTAGCTAAAATTTTAAAGGGAGAAGTAGCTACATGAGCTCCTGTAGGAATTCCTGTAGCAGCTGATCCCACTAAAATCAAGCCACAACAGCAAAAGAAGTGAAACCATGGGATTGAAGGAGACATCTGAAGCTAGATCCAGCCAAAGGATACCTGCACAAAACAACCAGCCACACATCAAAAATTAGAAAGCATGTAGCAAAGGAAATACAGGCATGCAACAAAGGAAATACAAGCATGCAACAGCAAAAGGAGCCAAAATGCCTGATAGCACATACATTCAACTCACAGGTAAGTGACTAACCTGCTCCTTTGTTGCATTGGTGTAATTTAAAAATATGCATAAGAATATGAGATGGTTAAACATGAATGAGAAAAGGTGGCTAGTTAACTGGCCACCCTCATCTAGTTGATTGTGCTCATCCGGAGTTGCCACCACACATGCATGCAGTCAAACTCAGAAAAATCCCAAGGACAGGTAGTGGAGGGTTTGCAAACTCCGATGCAATTATGGGAGGTGATTGCAGGAAGAAATCATGATGACAAGGTGAGTGGGGACCAACGGTCAAAATATGGCAACGTACATTTTTTCCATCTCACCCCCTCACCAGAAATATCTAAAAGAGGAAATAAGTACTCCTCCTTGAAACTCCTTCACCACTTTTTTTTCATTATATCCTCATCCACTTAGCTGCAGCAAGGTTTTTGTCACCACCATATCCTCAAAACCATTTTTCTCCATCGCTTTCATCCATCCTCCTGCTATTGACGTTCTACAGGAGCACCTACAGGCAGTTCTACAGGAGAGGCAGTACGTTGTTTCTAAGGAGAAAACACGGGGTTTTTGGTCGATTTCTAGCTTGAGGAGGTAGGTTCTGTGCATACCCACCTTGATTATCAATATGTGCAAGGAATGATATAATTTTAAGGAGGAATTGAGTCCATAGAAGAAGAGGAATTACATAAAAAAATTCTACCTGTTTTCCAAAAAAAAACATAGGTTTTCTCTGTTTTCTTGTTTTCCACAAAATTCTTGTCTCCATCATTTGGTGTGTAAAGGGGGTATAAGAAAAATGATAGGGGGATTCGTGAGGAAGGAGCCCACAAATTCAAGTAGGCTCCATGAACATCCCTAGGTAGTAACCATATTCACCAAAGCAAATTGGATGCCATTTTTTAGAAATTCTGAGGGTTTGATGAAGAAGTTGCTTAGGAATTTGCCCTTTCTTTAGTTCCTCACTCAAGGACCCATGCCATTGTTACTCTTATAGGTCTCTCCATGGAAATCACCCCAGAATTTATCAGTAGGGTTACCACCCATCCTCTTGGATTACCTTGGAGCAAAGATGAAAAGCCAATTGGACAGTCTGCCAAGAAAAGCTTCTTCCAAAACAATGAACACCTTGTAGAAGACAAAAATGGCATTAGAAGGACAAGCATACCCTACCCTTGGGATGAGGTCAGTTACTAAATCATCAAATATATTTCCTACAAAGGGAGGTATAGCATAGTCTATCACTACCATTTTAGACTTCTCCATGAGCTGAGATATGGCATGGACACTACAACACCCCAGAAACTCAGCATTCCCTATTTTCTCCTGCAGTTCCTCATAGGCTCTAGTATGAAGTTGAAGGCAGGAGGTCCAGATCAGCTAGCTCACCATGGGTTAATTAAAATGTTAGTGGAAGAATGTCTCCATACCTTCAAAATCCCCATGCATGGGAGATTTTCCAAAACATGACAACGGAAGATGACATAAAGGCGCTCACATATGATATTAGTCCTTTCGATAGTGGGGAGGAGGAGCAGCAAGGGGGAGAAGGGGAAGAAATTGAGGAACAAGAAGGGGAGAAGGCAGAAACCAAAACAAAGGAGGAAGAAACCAAAATAGAACAGGAGGAAACAAAACCAATAGAGACAGAGAAAAAGACAGAAGGAGGGGCAAAAGGGGTAAAAAAAACAGAGGTGTCTCCTGAGACCCTAGAAAGAGAGGCAGCAACTACTCTCACTACCCTCAGCACCCCAATTAAACCAAAAAAGAGAGAGGAAGAGGTAGACCTCAATGTATTTCAAGGCTAGGAAGAGCACAAGGATCAAACAAGGGACACCCCAGCCTTCTTCTAAAGTGCCTATTGTAATTGAAGATTCACCCACTGTCAAAGGGGAAGAATCTCCCTCTAAAACCGCTATCACATATGAAAAATGGACTCCCAGATCTTCCACCTAGAAGGAAAGAGTGTAACTACAGGACTTAAAAATAATTCTACAGGAGGCACAGACTGTTCTACAGGAGACCCTATCAAAACTACAGGAGACCAAAAAACTTGAAAAAGGACTAGAAGGGCAGTCACAGGGGAAGGAGGAAGCAACAGAGGTTCAAGAACTTGACGCCCAACCTAATTTGGGATCTTACTACAATCTTCTTGAGGGGGGAAGAATAATTCCATAGAAATTTGCAATCCTACTTTTCTTTGAGTTGGAGAAAGAAAGAATAAGAAGCCATAGGTGGATGTCAATCGCCAAATCCAAGGGAGTTGAGGATATTGGCCATATGGAGAATCAACTCAGAGAAATGGGCAGAGAATTAAGTGTTGTAAGACATAGAGAGGAAATCACAAGAACACACTTGGAAATAGAAAATGCATTACTTAGAAGACAACTGCAAGAGAGGGAGACACAACTAGCATGCATGGCTAGTTGGTCCATGGAAGCACTGCAATGTAGAACACCAACAAATTCATATGGATTATACCTCAAGGACCAATGGCTGCAATTTCAGATAAAGACTTTAGCACAGAGAGGCACAATGCCTTTCCAAGATTACAAACAGTTTATGGACCTATGTGACCAAAGTTCATCAGAAGATAAGGCAAAAATAGTAGAGTTCTATTTGCATAACATGGCTCTCACTGACACAAATGTGTGGGACCCCAATGTTAGGCTAGGGGACCTACAACTAATGGCCATGGCTCTTATCAACACACATCAGCTGCTTGCAAATAATCCCCAAATTGCCCCTAAGTACATCAATGATTAGGCTCAGGCCATTGCACATTTTGAGGACACGGAAAGGTTACTTGGGGATGAATGTATTCATGCTTGTATGAGTAGGTGGAACACCATACCATGGAGTTTGTAGATCAAAGAGTATCACTCCCCAACAAGGATGAAAGAAGCATTAAGGAGAGTGCCACTGTACAAGTGCTCTATGCAGAATTTGAAGGTCAATTGGATTGGCCTCAAATTGAGTCCCCCACTGCTGCTAGGCATGCTAGAAGGTAGAAAAGAGGAAGAAGAGAAATAATAGTGGGAAGAGGTCGACAAAAAGGCAGGATTCCATGACAGAGAAGAGGAGCTCACATCAGAAGCATGGGATGTTAGGGAGGCCATCAGGGCCATCAAAGATGAGGAGATGGACTAAGTTGCTCAGAGGATGAGCAACACCTTCAGTAGGGGGGTGATGATGAGCCCCATAAATGGGTAATTATATGGACTCATTTTTCCTCCTAACATAGTTTAATCAACCATTCTATTAGCTTATTGCATGTTTTATGATTATTTTTATGCTTATGGAGTGAGTTGGGTTGGTCATGATGCCATGGAGTCTAATATGTGTTTAATGCAGATTTTTGTTGAATTTTGAAGACAAAGTCAAAGATTTAATGGAAAATTGGAAACAATAATTCGAAGTGGAAAAATGAGAGGATTTATAAGAGGGTGCCCCCCTCATTTATGACTCCCCACTTCGAATTCTCCTACGTGCAACTTGGAGCACAAACAGCCAAATCAATGCACTAGGAGGCAGCCGAGCAAGTGGAGGATAACTTATGTTTATCTCGAGTTTTGGGAGCCAAGCCTCCCTGATTTTAAGGAAGTTGTTGGGGGATTTAGTTGTATAAGTAGAAAGGCCTAGGGCCTCATTAGGAATTTAGTCAAATTTTTGAATTTTTGTTGCAGCTTTGCTCTGCTCAACTTCGAGCTTACTTTTGTTGACAGTTTCATGTAATCCTGTTATTATTTTGATAATAAAGATGAGATCCTTTTTGAGATAGCACTGAGTTACCTTAGAGGGTTGAAGATCTTGGGTTAGGGCCCAATCCAAGCAGCCAAGCTCTTCTTGTTTGTATTTCTATGCTTTGTTTTAGTTTATGAATTAGTTGTTGTTAGATGAATTTCTTTCTTGGTTAAGAATAGGTTGCTTTTGGTGATTTAGAAGGTTGTTTCCATTTGAGTTTTCCATAGCAGGTTGAACAATGATAGAAAGAAGATAAAAAAATTCCATCAACAGAGCCTTGGCCTCCTGTCCTCCCTTTGAGACTGTGAACTGAGGCCAAGACCCTCTTGCTGCCACAAAAACACAGATTTGCCTTCTCCATAGGATTTCTAGTGTTGCAGGTTGTTAAAGGGTTAATGCTTTGCTTTAGATCTCTTTCACCATGCTCATTTCTATCTTGCAATTAGTTTCCTTCCATGATTTATCTCATTATAGCATTTATTTATCATTTCTTTCCATAGCTCATAATCTAGATTAGCTTGATGCAAAATTATGGTTTTTTTGATGTACTTAGCTTCCTTGCTTGCTTGATCTCCTTATTTGATTTTCAGGTCCTTTTGCAAAAAATCTCTTCTCATAGCAAGTCAGCCTACTAGCCATCACATTCTCTCCCTGATCTATGCCCTACAGGTCACCCAAAGTTCACCTCAAATCTGCCTTAGTTTCCTGCATTTTTCCATAGGATTTCTTCCTCTCTCTCGACCATATTTTCCTCTCCTAATAATCCTTGGTGACCCCTAGGCACCTTAACACATCATCCCAACCTTTAGCTACCCTTTCCACCCACTCTCACACCTTCAAAACCTCCAAAACCGCTCTCGACATCCTCTTGTAGATCCCCTGCAGCCTCCTGTAGATTTTCCTGTAGGCTTCTTTTTGAAGTCTGATTGTGGGAAAAGCCTCTAGAAGGCCACCTGAGGCCTCCTAGGACCCATCCACACCATATTACATCTTCTCAAGTCCCAAAACTTCCCTCCATCACCACCTAATCATTGTCACATTCACAATCAAATAAATTACATGCATGACAATTTCACATAAAAATACATAAAAATCCAAAAAGATGTTTTTTGCTCATTTACGTCTAGAAATAGTTCGAGTAGATGTTGTTTATTTCCTGAGTTGGTAATGGAATTCATTTCATGGTTTTTCATCTCTCTTTTTGCAAAAGTAGGATTAGATGGTTAAGTAGGGTTTGCTAGGTTTACTTTACATTTCAGTCTTCTTTTCCTTTCTACAAGTAGAGTAGCCTTTGTAGAGTAAGCTTTCCTTTATTTCATCACATATAGAGCTTCTTCTAGAATCCGTAGAAGTTGGTTTGAGCTCCTAGTGACCTTGTGCCAGCTGACCAAGTGATAGCCTACAGTAAGAACTAGTACTTGTGCATACAACACCGTCGCTTCCAAGTTTGTACGAACTATCAGGTTGATAAAAGTAAAGTAGGAAGCCCAGGAGTTGCAACATTATTGTTGCAATATTGGTGCTCACCATTAGGCAAAGGAAAATTATCCTTTTGACAAGCTTTATTCAAGTTTCTAAAATCAATACAAATCCTAATATCACCGTTCTTTTTCCTTATGGGTACCAAATTCGATACCCACCTAGAATGTCTAACAGGGAAGATTATTTTGGCTTTGAGAAGATTTTCAAATCAGATTTGATTTGACTTTCTAGGTTTGGGTGAATTTTGTGAAGCTTCTATTGAACTGGCTTTTCATTCAAAGTCATGGGTATGGTATGTCGAATTATAGAGGCATCATAAGTCTTGAGATCTGCATAATCCCAAGCAAAGACACCCTTATATGTTTTCAATAACCTAATGAATGATATTATTTCTTCAGATGATATGCCAAGACCTAGGTTGACGTTTTTAGGTTTTTCATTTGACCCTAGGTTTACTACTTCAAATCTTAGAGTAGAGCTTTGAGTTTTGGAGTTAGTAATTTTCTTGTATCTATCCTTTAGATCATAAATATATTTCATCTTAACCACATACTTTGGGATTGGGTTCTGATCATGCTTATGCTTGATTTCTAGATCATTCTGATGTTCATCTATGATCTTTTCTTCATATGATCCCTTTGATGTAAGGAAATTAACTATATCTGCATCGTTGTTGAATACTCTCCAACTTGTTACATTGTCGGGAATAGATGGCCTAAATATTAACTCTATTGAAAAACTGTCTGGACTAAAGTATTCTGAGGGTATAAGCCTGGATGCCACATTAGCAAGTAATTCAGCACTTGTGTTTTGTAGTTTAGGGACTAAAGATATGTTGAAAGCAGAAAAATGAGAAGTCAATTTCCGAGCTAAAGATTGATAGTGTTTAAGGTGCCCAGAGACACAATGGATTGTATTTTCACCTGTTTCGCAATTATTTCCGAATCACCATAGAATTTCAGGTATTTGACATTAATACAGATAGCTTTATACAGTCCTTGGATCAGTGCTTCATATTCAAGGATATTATTAGTGCACTGGAATTCAAGTCTGCAGGTTAGCATGGTTTTCTCTCCTTGCGGATTGATCAAAATGCATCCTGCACCTATGTCGTCTTCTGATTCAAAACCATCAAGATAGAGAGTCCAAAACAGAGAGTTATTAGAAACTTTATCTACTAAATTTAGACATTTGGAAGGATTTGTTTGTGAAATTTTTTCGATTTGAGAAACTACAACGTTATCTAAAAAGGGAGACCTCTGAGCATTAAAGGATCCTAAAGAGGACTCGACTGAGTAATTTCCAATAATATTATTAGTGAAGGCAACATGTTCTTGCTTCCCTCAAGTTTGGTCACTGTATATTTCATGAATTTCTCTCGGTCTACTCTAATTTGGTTTGGTTTACCGTTGTGTGGCAACCACATGTGAGACCAATCAGTTGCGAAATAACCGTGCAACTTTTCAAACCAAATTAAACCATAAAATTCAAGGATATAGGCCACCAAAATATCAATTATTTGTGAAACTTTTGGATTAGAGGAAAGCCTAATTGAAACTGATGCTATTTCTCCAAGCACTTCAACTTTTGTCCTATCTAACTGAACTATGTGTATTGCATATTTTTGAGGTGTAATGTTCAATTTGGTACACACAACTCTTGGCATTATATTTGAGGAGGCTCCTAAATCAACAAGGCAGTTGTGAACGTCCCTGTTGAAAATTTCATAAGTGAGAAGAAATGGAGGTACATGAGAAATAGACCTATCACCAATCAGAACTAGATCTGAAGGATCTACTTTGTTTGAGGATGAGGGAGGTTTTCCCATATTGTAGTTAGTTTGAGTAACTACAAAAGATGGCAGAGGAGATATTGGATCTGCTTTCAACTCCCTTAATATAATCTTCTGTTGCTATTTGAGTTAAGTAAGCTCATGCAACGAGATGTTAGATCTAGTCTTTTTCATGTCTTCCACTATATTGTAGTCGACCATATCTGAGATTTCCAATGTTTTTGAGGTATTTGGGGAATCTGGAGAGATAGGATCGGTTTGGCTAGTCTTAGATTTCTTAGCTACTATTTTCTTCTTTGCAGAAGTAACAACTTTTTGCTTCTAATTTGTGATAGACATGTTAGGAGAATTTTTACTTCTTGTAGTCACTGGAATTGCTTGTGCCTCTTCAATTGGGAGGATAAAATCCCACATCCCTTTTAGTTCAATTTCTTCTTCCATTTTAGCTTCCTCTTTGTTTGGCGAATCTTCTTCTGCTTCTTGGTCAAATTCAACATTTGAAATGGTGTTTGGGGTTGTGATGTAGAAGAAGGGTTCTTTTGGAATGATTGAAAAGGCTTCTTGGGAGCAGAAGATTCTGTGACCTATTTTTTAATTTCGACCACTTCATTATACATTGTTTTTAACACTTTCTGAAGGCCTTCAAGATTGAAAGGGTCTTTTGAATCTTTCCTCTTAGAGTCATCCTTAAATGTTACTTTCTTGGTTTTCATTTCATTTGTTTGTGATCTCTTTTCCAAAGCTATCATTCTTCTTTCTATAGACAGGGATTCTTTCATGTTTTCTACAAGGGTAGCCTTATTGGCTCTATCTACAAAAATTGCAATATTAGAAGGAAGAGATGATATACCATTCTATTTGTACATCTACTGCAGGTTTAGAGGCAGCTAGGATTTTGTTTAGTAATTTGTTAAATCTGGAATTGAAATTTTTGGTCTTTTCATCTGGATTAGCCTTTAAATTAGAAAGATCATTGATCAAGGATGCTATGGTCATATCATCACCAAATATTGCAAGAAATACTTCTTGAAAAGTATCCCAGTCGCTAATTGAACCTATTGGAAGGGAAAAATACCAAGACCCAATAGATCCTTGGAAAGTATAAGGAAACAGTTTGATAACAACATCTTCATGTGTAACCCCATTGAGATTCATGGCTAAAATAAAATTATTTAGATGTTCTTCGGCCGGGAGAGCATCGTCAGGATTATACTTAGGCAACCATTTTTTTGGGTTTACTAGGAGTGCATTTGGATTTGCAACTAGGAAAACACCAGGATTTGTCCAAGGTTGATTGGCCATAACTTGAGTTCGGGACTAAGAAAATGGGAAGGTCAGTCCAAAAGTAGGTATAGATGATGAAGAATTTACTACTAGATTAGTATTGTTAATTGTAGTATTAATTGGAGAAGTGGATATTTGAGAAGTCGTGGATTGAATAGAAGTGGATGGGGAAGTAAATGGATGGAAATGTGATATGATTTCAGTGGTATTTGATTTAGATGTTGAAGAAGTGATTTTCCTACATCGTGGAGGAATGGGGAACTCAAAAGGGGTAACCCCAAGTCTTTCACTTTGCAGTCTAGTCAATACAACAGTTTGTTGTAATAAGGAGGTAACACTTTCTTTAGACACTTCGGGTCTCTCTGGTTTCTCTATAGAAATGGATATCTATTCCAATTTATGTATCAAAGAATGAACTTTGGGAGACTCGGGAGTGTAATCTAGAGAGGGTGGTTGCCTTACTACTTTAGGAGATGAGGGAGACGTTTCTACAACTTTAGACTTCCGATCAGGAGATTCTGAACGAGTTTCAGAAGGTGTAGAAATGGTGGAGGGGTTTTGACTCTTATGAATTCTTTTTGAATGATCTTTAGGTTTATATTCCATTCATAGTTGAATGCCCTCCTTCTAGCGCCAAAATTTTGCAGCCTCAAAATTATGCTGCCGAAACATGGGGGATAACCGCTCGGTTTGGACCTTAAGACAACTCCTTTTCCGTTTAAATTGGTGGCTTCAACTAGGGATAATGGGACCAGTTTTCCAATATGAGTTTTAAGATGAGATTGGGTGGTTCATGAGTGATTTGCAATAAAATAATGATAATCTAAGTGATCTATTATATAATGCAATTTCTCTAACTAACTTATTCTAATATAAACCTGGGTGTTCCTGTGTGGTATGTGATCTATAAAGGTATTGGTTTAACATGTGATACTAAAGATTGAACAAAACTAAACATAGATGATAACATAAAATATAGTACCTTTGACTAAATATTTAGTTAAAGGAATTTATAAAATATATTGCATATATGATGAGTTATATATGAAAATCATAACTTCAGCTAGGCATCATACATAAGTGCAATAAATGCTTAATAGAAACAATAAATCTCACATATAGTTCATGAAAGTAAAGTTTTGTCACTAATTAAATGTAAATAGAATCAATCATACACGATAGTAGTACCATATGTGCGAAGTCCTGCTCATTTGACAAATGACATAGACCAACTTCTTTCTTCAAATCAAATTGTCTCCCAAGAATACAAAAGTGCATCAACAATGGAAAGTAGCCTGATATCTAAAGGAAATGATCATGTTCCATAATTTCACCAAATCATTCACAAACTTACAATAGTGCATTCTTTGGAAATATTTTTGTTAAAATCCTAGACCCTTCTCTAGATGCATGAGAAGGGTATAAATACTATTCTAACTAAATGTGCAAAAATAGATTATACAAAATTTGAGGAGGTTTCAAACAACCTTCCTCCTAACTAGGTAACTAACTCCAAAAATAAAAAAAGGCTAAATAAAAAAACTAAGAGGATGACTTGTTGTTAGCCAGTTTATCCTTTAAATTGCAAATATTAGTCATCGGTTGAATTTGAGGAGGTGCCCCGAAATGAGTCTCGAGTTGTCTTGTGAAGATCACATTGGTGAGCGTGGCAACATCCTTTGAGTCGTATGAAGGGAGCAATTGAGAGTCATGATGTGGCTATGTGGCTTAACAAGATACTACCAATATGACTACCAGTTGGTCGTGGTCATTTTTGTAATTGCTGCTCTTTGACTCCCCACATTTTCTTGCTAGTATTTATACAAAGCAGTTAAAGCGGAAATTTCTTTTATATTGCCTTATTTAATGAGATTGGTGGCAAACAGGATATGGTTCACTACTTTTATGATATTATTTGATACTCCAGATGCCCTTGTGATTGCTAGCTCGTCTTGTTTGATTCTGGCATCCCAATCTGTGAAAATAATGTCTTTATGAGTTTCTTCAATCTCGGGTAGATTGGATTTCCTTCCATCTGTTGTTTCCTGCCATTCGATAAACTTAGAAATTCTGGTGTTTAAATCATTAAACTTCGTTCTCTGGTCAATTTCCTTATCTATCAGCTGGTTGCTAGTAGTCAGATAAGGAGTAATGTGTGACATCTTTTGGCAGAAATACTCCTGATGTTTCACCAGAAGGGAATTTAATTCTAGGGCCTTTTTAATGAACTCCGCAGTATTGGGAATGTCCTTGTATATTTCCATGGATTGCTACATTTCCTAGAGTTGCATATTTTTGGTCGATATGTTGGCTTCATGGCTTATTTTCACGACCTCCATGTCTTGCTGCAATTATGCCAGTTGCTAAGCCACCTGTCTGTTTGCGCTTGCTTTCTCTATCTCAAGCTCTTTTTCAAGTTGTGCAATTCTCTCCTCTTTCTCCCTTAGTAAAGTAGAGACCTCAGTAGCCTTGTCCATAGTGGCCAATGCATATGCTCCCATGAACTGTGATAGTCTAGTCAAGTTCTCAGCCATATTGAAAGGAATGTCCTTCCAAACAACGTCCATCGGCTCGTTTCCAGGTGGGAATTCAGGTTTATCTACCCTTCTCCTTTTTCTCTACCTTCTAACAACAACCTTGTGGAGAGGGCTATAGAACACATCAAGTGGAGGTATTTTAGTTACTTTTAGAACAATTTCCGATGTGGGTAGAGTAAGGATAATTTCAGTATGATAGGACGTTGTTGCTTGTTCCTCCATAGGTGTAGAATGTTCGCCGACAGACATGGGCTTTGTATCCTTATGAACATGCATAGGAGTTTTGTATTCCTTTTTTTCTTGGGTATTTGAGGCTTTGGGAGTGCCTTGCAATTTTTTATTAAAATGATCCCACTCCTGCTCCAAACTACCACCTTTGGCCTCTATAGTTGGGGTGCTCATCACTTGTTTCTTAGCTGACTTCCTATTAGACTTAGTTGTGTTGTTGGTATCTTGGGATTTCCCTGTGTTTGATGCCTTCTCAGTGTTTACCTGAGAGTCTACTTGAGAGTTAGGACCTCCACTATCAACAATGACACTTGGTGTAGACTTATCCTCGAGCTTTAATAGATGCATTGGGATCATACAGAGCCTCTCATCTCTAAATTCATGAAATCTTTGAAAATCTTCAGGTTTCAGATTCACATTTTCCCATTCGAACACTTGTTCAAAGGATACAATCGACTGTAACAAATCCTCAAAATAATTGTCTTCATGATTGTATGGCTTGAGCTTTACTCCAATAGTAACATTATATGCCACTTTGTTTGGATCAAATTGACTCTCAAGCAATGTATGAAGCTCGAGGGCATGTGTTGATTCCTTAGTAGCATGAACAAAATTGGCTAAAGCAAAAGAACTGCATTTGACAGGGAAAATGGGCCACAATGACTTCTTGTCGTCTTTGAGAACTTTAGTTAGGCACCTTCCCATAGTCTGGTAGGCAATCTCTCTTGCTAATAACTTATCAGAAACATATAAAGGAAGGACATGTGGATCAATCGTGATACCATAAACCATAATGTTGGTGGACCACTCTTCAATGAAATACTTGCTGACAGTAAGAAGGTCTAGCGCGGCTTCTTGGGAAAACCTAGGGGCTTTCTTATTGAAAATTATTTGATGTAGGGGCAACTCAACAACATGGAATATCTTATAGAAGTGAGGTACGTAATGTAATTCCCATATTTGTTTATGACTGAGATGGATTGGGTAAGGATCTTGTAAGGTCCATTTCCAACCCATGGTTGGAAATGTCGTGCAAAAATAGATAACATCCATAATGTAGGCACTAAAATAGAAGGGAGGGAGGTTATCTAAAAAGGAGGCTTTCTTCTATCGATATTCAGTAATGGTGGTGGCTAGGTTATCAGATAGGATGGAAGGCCAATTCATGATATGGGAATTAACACAAGCATCAATAAGAGGAATCCATTCTATTGAAAAATTAGTATTATTGGGTAGCCCATACAATCTACATAACATGGCTACTGCATAGTTGTAGGGGTTTTCCAAAGAGGCTATAGCATACATACCCGATTTGACATATTTGAATTTGTTGTCCAACACTCTCCAACCCTGAATTAGCTCGAAGGGGTCTGGGTTCTTCTTTGCGAAATTAGCCACATATGTGCTATCATAGATATCTTGCGGGTCAGGTATATGGCACATCTTCTTCAAGTCCTCTGCTATGAATGACCCTATGAGCTCCATCCTTGAATTCTTGAAGCCTATCTTCAATGATAAGGTTTTTGATCACCCACCTGATCATATTTGTATAGGGGAGGATTTTAGCTCTTGCTCCTATCCTATGAAGGAAAGAATAGGAAGCATCTCTACATTGAAGTTTTGAAGGCCTTATTGAGTCAGTTGTTTCTCTCGTAACAATGATTTTAGGACGCTTATCCTCCAGTTTGTTGTAAACCACTTCCCAAGTTGTTGCGCCTTCGGTAGCATCAAAAACTATATCAGCGAAGATAGGAGCCATCTCTGTAAACTCAGATTCAACAATGGTCTATTTGCTCTGTTTCTGCATCACCTTTCTTAGTGACATGTCTTTTGTTGCTTGCATAAAATAGACAAGATATATCAGCGCAGAGGATATCAGATAATTAAGACTGAAAGCTTATCTGAAATGACTTTGGATCGTGAGAAAGGTTTAATGAGATACTCGATTATAACTACCCATAAATTGGAAAATGATTATCCTTCCTCGGGCCGCTAAATATTAATTAACCTGTCAACTCGTTTGTTTTGGTATTTAAAATGTAATTATTCCACACGTTTTACCGTTCTCAATCGCACATCGCTGTATTTTAAAGCGATACATTATAGTTCTATCAGATGGATTAAGCGAAATGCGATTGCGAATATTGCAATAACGCATTTCACAAATCACTAATGGTTGTTCTAATGGCATGGTGAAGTTTCTTGCGAACTATGCGAAGTGAGAGATACGATTGTGAAATGGCAAGGTGATGTTATCGCAGTGGGAGGCTTAATCACATATCGCAATTTTTGAAAGGTGTTTTAACATAGTCATGTGGAAAAGTGAGATTTGCGATTTGCAATATGGATTTCATCCTTACTTTGTTTTACAAGGTTTTGTTAAGTATTTTCTTAGAGTTAGGTATTATTATCCTAAGACTAAAAAATTAAAAGGGTCACCATTTATAACTCTAACCCTAGCTATTGTTCTTTATAAATGGGGGGGGGGGGGGGGGGGTGTTGTTTCGTAGTACAACACGTTGTCACTATCACTTTCTTCATTAAATGAGGAATTATCTTCTTTTGAGTAAAGGATTTTCTTGAATACTTTATTTTTACCTTTTACTTGTATCTTTTCTGATTTTTCTTTACCTTTGTAGGATCTTCTTCTTCCTCATCGTTATATGAACATTTCAGATCAAGACATTTTGAAGTGAAATGACCAATTTCACCACAATTGAAACACTTCAAGGGGAGCTTACCTTTGTATTTTCCGATTCCTCTCTTCAACTTCCTTACAAAATTTTCTATTTCTTCATCTAAAATCTCACTATAACTGCAATTGGTGCTTTGCTTTGATTGTTTATTGTTTTTCCATATCTTCTTAGATGCTGTAAAAATTGCTTCTCTTTTGGATGGGTTCTCCTATTCTGTTCTCATTTCATAGGCTGTAAGTATTCTAGGCAACTCATCCATGCAAACATTTTGAAGTTTGATCTTTCTTCTAGCATTGTGGTTTTAGTACCAAATATGGCATTGGGAGTGATCTCAATACATTTAAGAGAATTACCTTGTTTTCTATTGGTTCTCCCAATCATTACATGGCATTTACTACTTCATCAACTAAAAGAAAATAGGTTGAAATATTTTCATTTTCATTAATTCTTAGCTGCTCAAAGTTTCCTTTGAAATTCTGAAGCTTAGCTTCCTTCACCTTCTTGTCCCTTTCATATATCTTTTTGGAGCTTATCCCAATTTTTTTTTGTAGATGTTCAATGCATTGCTTTAACATACGCCAACTCTATCAAACCATTCACAATAGCATTATGGGATTTAGAATTACTTTCATAAAGCTTCTTATTGACATAATTTATTGGAGGAGCCAAGGGTTCTTTGTATCCAATCATTTAGGAGTGTCAGACATCAAATCCTTATGCTTGCACATATGATTTCATACTTACACTCCAAAGAACATAGTTCTATCCATTAAATAGTGGAATTTCGTTCTTCATGCAATGCATGATCTCCCTTCAAGTGGTTCGAATGCTTATGAAGGAACATGATCTAATACCAATTGTTGCAAATACTGAGAGGGGGCTGAATCAATATTTCACTTAGAATTATTTAATTATTAAATTTAAGATAATCAAAATCAAATCAAAGATGAATCATCAACACGTTACAAGACTAGTACATAAGAAATATTTAGGTGGAAACCCTTATGGGAGAAAAACCATCGAACACTATTCTTAATATAATTTAGTGAGTACAATATTTCTTAGCTCCAACTTAAGGGGAAGCTCCAACTTCCTAGTACTCTAGAAAAACATTCAAATTATTAAGAAGCTCCAAATATTGAAATATTTCTCCTACACCCTGGTTTTACTAGATCCAATTGGAAGGACGCTCCAATGCCCTAGTTTTATTAGCTCCAACTGAAATGATACTTCAACACCCTACAATCTCCAACTTTCCCTAACACCACCCTGCATCCCTGAAGTATTTTCAGGCTTCAACCTGAAGGAGACTTGACTCTCCTGCCTTGCACCACCCAACCACCCTAAAATATAAAGATATCAAGATTACTATGGGATCATGTACTAGGCACAATTAACCACTTACAAATATATTCAATAAACCCTTTATGCTAATGTTTGCTTTAGATATGCAATGAAGAATCAAACTTCTTCAAAACCACTCTGTAATGATTTTTTTACAAACTTTATGATACATACCAGTGTAACTAAATAATAAAAACCTTCACCTCAATTATTATTTTGAACAATTCACATGCCTCAATCTTCTGATGTGAAGCATGTCACTAATTGCCAAGTATTGTTCTTGAATATAACCTTATTGATGGATGTAAAAGATATGCAATGAAGAGATAAAATATTTCAACGTCAAACCTTTTCTGTCAGATGTTCTTCTGTCATCAATTATGACCAATAGTAGACTTCTTGACATTGCGTCAAAACTTGATTATAGCAATCATTTCCTTATAGGATTCTATCAATCCTTTGAATAAGCCCTTAATGCGATATTATAGAGGTCTAGATACAAATCAAAAAAACAATCAAATTTTCATAAATTGAAGGGTGTTGATGATGATGAACCTTAATTCTATTGAAAACACAATGCTTAAATGAGCTTTATATTGATGCTACAAGAAGTCTAAAATCAGGTCCCAAAGTGCCACTATAGAGACTACATATCCAAGGCTGCTAAACATCCAAATATTCAAGGCCCAAAATTAGGCTTGGAAATGTTGTAGAATAGTGTCTGATATGGGCCCTATATCTGGTCCAAAACACTCCATAGAAGTCTTCTAGTCAATACAAAGATATCCACAAGATTGACCTAGTTTTGTGCGCTAAATGTACCACAAAGCTGCCTTGGAGGACCAAAAGGACCTTATCTCTGCCCTAGATGATGTGACTCAAGAATAGACCTCAGAGGATCCAAAAGAAGCCACATAAGGACCTCATTAAATCCACATCGAGCCACATAATAGGTCTATTGGCCAATGATGAGACTCCATAGGAGGATATAACAATTAAGCCCACATCATGCAAAAATTTCCCTTTACATAGTGCCAAAAAATGTCTTGGAAGAGTACAAAATTAGGTCTTTTAATTTTCTATAGATATGAAAATAGGAGGCTTATATAGAGAAAATAAAAGGGACTCCTTCAGGTCAACCAATCCTCAAGGCAACTTAAATATCATAGTTCTGCTTCAGATTGCATGGACAGAGGTTGTATCAAAACCAAATCTTGGAATAACCATGGAATTGATGAAATAAGTGCTTCCTAAAAATTTCCACAACCATCCTAAAATTCTCCCAGAGATATATTAGATTTAGGCCAGTGAATAGCCTCAAAAGTCAATGAGCATCTTCAAGAAAGAAGTCTACGAACAAATGTTAAAAGTTCCCACAAAGATATGAGTTATGGTGAGAGAACTTAAGCTTAGATCCTCTATAATAAAGGTAAAAACATTGATCATAAACCCAATGAAAATCCAATAACCAAATACAAAAATTAATCCCAAACCCTCTATAAAATCCAGTTTGCTTCTTTAGATGAGTGTGACTCCACAACGACCTCATAAATCGCAGAGATATTTCAAATTTTGTGCATGAGAGAGATACTTCAAATGGAGGGAAAAAGAGCCCTATTTATATAGGTTGAAGGGACATTAAGAGGGGGGAGGACAACCTAATCAATAGGAGGGAGATGACCCTCCAAAATTTAAATTTGAAATACAAAATTTAGAGCTAATATATTTTACTTTTGGAGGCTGACTTAATTTCCAATTATGAATTTATTTTCCCTTGAAAAGTTCTCTTTTGAAAGAGAATTTAACTAGGATAGCCCTATCAAAATTTAATAAAATAATGTTGAAATAAAAATAACTAATAAATCAGTTAGTAAGCTGCTTGTAACATCTCTTTTGGGGCTTCGTGACCACAAAAGGGGATCCGATCTTTAAAGAGGCATATCTCCTCAACTGTGAGGAGTTATGAGGCATGTCACTATCGTTGGAATCAACATGGAGAGGAAAATTAGATGAAGATGGTCTTGAGCCCAAACATACTGATCTTGTCAATCAATTTACTCAATGAAAGCAAGGATTATTATGTCTACTACTTGGGTTGACATCAAGGATAGCCAAATTCCAAAAATTAATCAACATCTCATGTACACATAAGTGTGTAGGTAGTAATTTTCTTGGTCAACTTTATTTGACATGAAAAAGAAGAAGTAATTCACCTCACTATCATTTAAAGTTGGGGAATTTGTGGTGAAGAGATCCATGCATTTATCCAACATATGTGAAGGTTTATGATCATTTAAATTGGAAAAGGTTGAACCTACCCAAGGATTTTATCTAGAGAAAAATAAAATGAACCAAATGTACATAATGATGATTTAGTCACTGAAATTAGTATCAATTCATAAGGGAAGACCACTACCAAGAAAATAGGGAAGAACCCTATAAATTTACAATCCTCATCAATCCCATAGACCTTTCAAAGTAATTATTGTAGATTTTTGCTTATAGATTCAACAACTTATGTGATATGCTAAATAAAAGACAAGAATCTACTCTACTCATCAGAAGAAACCAAAATTGTTTGATAAATGCACTAAGTAGAAAAGGAAGACTTTCAATCACACATAACATAATATTTTTCTGGGGAAAACAACTGCTCAAAACCCCAACTATCTATATTGCATTAACAAGAAGATCTGAGAAGAAAATGCAATGCTTGTTCAACTCGAACAATTCCTACACAAGGACAATCTATCTGTTTGCTTCACAAACCAGCTCAAGCCAACACTTATCCAATTTTTCTGCCTACCAAGCCCCTACTTCCTTGCACCATTCCTGAGATAATTATGCCATATTTAATTGGGAAACTCCCTCACCATAACTATGCTATCCATCATAAGCCTTCTATTGATTGCATGCACCATCTGTACAACTCAGAAAATTATACAACTTATAGTAGACTATGCCTAAACTCTAATCTGAACTGGGTCTTTCTCAGAACTGACATGCATGAGTTATGTATGAGTGAATCTTCCATTAATTGGTGGATTAGTGAAGCTGCATTGACGGTGATCCCCACTACTATACCTCCTACTAGTTCCTCCAACTATTTGAACTAATTTAACTAACTATAACTCAACTAGATTGAGTTAATTAATTACAAATCAAAAGAACTCAACCTGGACCCATAAAACTTAGGAATCACTCTACATGACTCTAGATAGACTTCAAACTCGAATTTACTAAGCCAACTAAGTCAAATTAACTTATCTAACTATTACAAGTTGCTATGAGAATAGAATTTCGATTTAATTCCTAATTTAATTCAAGGAAAAATTAAATTAGGATTTCTTATTGCTATTTTTAACACTCCCTCTCAATAATAAATGGGTTATCTGCTACCCCGATCCTACCTCTGTGAAACTCAAATTTTCATCTTGACAAGACTTTGTCAAGATATCTGCATCCTACTCCTCTATGGGAATGTACTCCGACAACATGATTCTCCTCTACACACAATCTCAAAGATGATGATACTGGATATCAATATGCTTGGAATGATCATGAAAAAATGGATTCTCAGAGAGTTTGATACAAATTTGATTGTCATAGTAAATCAATGTTGGATCCATCTGATGACCAAAAAAACCAACAAGAAACCTCCTCATCCAGATAGCCTCACAAGCTGCTTGACTAGTGTTAGAAAATTATATATTACAGACCAATGGAACACATAAAGTATTGCAGAAATATAAACATAAAAAACGAAAAAAAAAGAGAGACACAGATATACGTGGTTCACCCAGTTTGGGCTACGTCCACGGAGAAAAAACCAGTCCTTCCTTTATATTATCCAACAAACTTTAAAGACATACAACCTACAGTAGATCTGCTGTAGCACCCTCTTTGCTCCCAATCTCCTCTCTCTTCCTCACTCAGAATATAGAGATATACATAGACGCAATACAATTCCCTCATATATAGTGAGGGGTTGCCTTCTAGGGCAAAAAACCCTAAATTAAACATAAATTCTACCGTCATATTATCCGCCTAATGAATGGCCCAGATTGACTAGAAATTACTAGACTTTTACAAGGCAATTTTATATCTACTTTTAGCTTTTGGGGCGTTGCCCCTGAACCCCCACTAAGGGACCACTGACCCCCGGACCCCCTAGCCGGGGGGGGGATCAGCCCCCTTGAACCCCCACGGGGGGACAAGTCCCCCCCCCCCCCCCCACCACGTGGAGGGGTGTATAGTCTTCCTGGGTTATACATTCGGCTGAGACCTTTGAATACAGAAGATAATCAGTCTCCACACCCAACAATCTCCCACTTGGATATTGATTATAGAAACTCCACCGCTGCTTCATTTTCTAGACAATGACTCCACTTTGGACCTGGCTGCTTCTCATCTTCTTCATCATACTTGAAGACTCTTCTTCATCATACTTGAAGACCAATTGAAACTGAGTAGATTCTCAATTTCTCCTTGGTTACAACTTTTGTTAGCATATCTGCAGGATTCTGGCTAGTGTGTATCTTTTCCAGCTTCAACTATCCATCTTCCAATGCTGACCGTATGAAATGGTACTTGAGCTATATATGTTTAGTCTTGGAATGA
>APFE030281466.1:93229-118267 GCA_000404065.3 Pinus taeda | reverse complement strand
TTCAGCCTCTTCGAGGGGGCAACCTCCTTTACATTAGATAAATGAACAATTCTTGGATGATACAAATGAAAAGACCTTCTCTATATATATAGGTCCTAGAAGTCTAAGGGTCATAACATAATCAGAGCCGACATAACAATAATAATGTAAGGGCACAATAATAACAATAGTGGGCTTCTATGGGGCACAATAGTAACAATATGGGCACTACATGGGTACATCAATATAATAAGTGGGTTGTACTAATAACAATAATGGGTTACACTAGTAGTATAGGGGCCTAACAGCCAACTCTTGGGAAGTCCTAGAAGTGATAGGCTCACCAGATCATCTTTTGCAACAATAATCCTGACACTTCCAAGCTCATCTTGACATTGGGTGAACTTGGTCAAGTACTTTGGAATTGGGTCGCCCTTCTCCATCTCGATCTTTCTGAGCTTATGCTTCAGCGCTAACTTCCTATGGTCATTTCTATTTTGAAATAGGTCCATCAATGCCTTCCACATTGCAAATGGAGTTTCCTTATTATGGAGATTCATGACAATATGATCTCAAACTCCTTCTAGGATAATCCTTCTCGGCTTTGCCACACACATTCTCCATTCAGCTAGATCTTTAGCATCAGATGTTGGAGGCTTTAGAATATCATTATCTATGGATTCCTTCAACCCATCATCTTCCAGCACTGCCTCCATCCTGTCCTTCCAAGCTATGTAAATTGATATGCCCTCCAGGGCATACTGTGACACAGGTAAGTTCCCTCTGCGGACAGAGGCAACCCCTCTAGCCCTAGAGTGGGTCTAGTCACTGCATAGACAATACCAAAGGAAATTTCCTTAGAAAGTTGGTGTTATGAAGACCTACCTTCAATCTGACGTTCGATGAAGTCCGCATCGTGTTGCTCCAACTCCTGTTTTTCTAGTCACTCATACCTGAAAACAACATGTAGAGAAGCACCACAAATGCAATAGAAAACAACCAAACAATCTACTTGAAGAGTCAAGGAACTTCAAGCTATCGACATACAATTTAACGCACGATATAGGAAACAAGCTATTGATTTGTATTAATATAAATCAAAGTAAAACTTACAACAGAACCTTGACATCGTAAGCCTCCTTGAAGGGTCCTGTCGGCATGTCTCCATAAGAATTTACTTGTGAACCGTCTCCCAAGGGAACATATGGCTCTCTCTTCTGTCCAAAAGGGTTGACGCTAGAAAGCTCTCACACCAAATCTACTTAAACATCTCTCAAATCAAAATACAAATGAGGCTACTTCCACACTCCAATAACACTCTCTACCTCTACTCCTCTCTTAGAAACTTGAAACTATAAAATTACATCTAGCTATCATCCAATTACATCCAAGCTAGCTGATATCATTCATGGAGGAGATATTTATAGGAGAGAGAGGTCCCATAAGAGAAGGAAGGAAGAGCTTATCTCTTAGGGAGGTTGCACAAAAGGTGGAACAACTATCCCAGAGGAGAAAGGCAAGCTTAACTGACCCAACAACCAGCCCTAGGACCGCCCATGAAGCAATTTCATCTCGAAGTTTCGACGAGTTGTTGAAAAACTTTCCAAATCTAGATCATCACAGGTGCAACATAGGGACAGAGTGAAGACTTCGCTAGGGCTAGTGTTAACTTGACCATCTTTGCAGGAGGGATAACTTCTGACTCCCGACAATCCAGAAACTCAGGTAAAAAGGGTCATCTTAAGGGATAATGAATTGAGACACTCTTCCTGAGATTGCAAGAAAGGTAATGACACATATTTGGCAATAGGACACATCACAAATATCAGTAACATGGACCGGCAGTATCCGGGGTCAGGAAATTTAGAGTCGGTGACAAATTACTGTGTAACACATACTCAAGTCTCAAATCGTAGAATGACATATTGCTGAATTTGAAATATGAACCTGCAAATTCAATTTCACCTGCACAACAAACTCATATTCTCCTCTTTTTTAATGTCTTTAGCACTAATACTATGTATATTTTTACTTGTATATTCAACAACTTATTTATGCAACCATCATAAAATATAAGAAAGAGATAGATAAATGACTTCAAAAGTACCCTCTTCGAGGGGGAAACCTCCTTTACATTACATAAAATGAAAAATTCTTGGATGATACAAATGAAAAGACCTCCCTTCTATATATAGAAGTCTAAGGGGTCATAATATAATCAGAGGTGACATAACAATAATAATGTAAGGGCACAACAATAGCAATAGTGAGTTTCTATGGGGCACAATAATAACAATATAGGGACAACATGGGCACAACAATAATAATAAGGGGTATAATGACAATAACAATAAGGGCATACACTAATATTATAGGGACCTAACATGACCCTCTCCTTCAAAAAATTGTTGTCCTCAATGCTTGAGTAGTTCTGGATGATTCTGTATAACATCGTCATCCTACCATGTGGAATCTTCAGTGGGTAAGTTGTTCCACTTGATGAGATACTTTAAAATTGGTCGATTTCATAGCTGTGTATTTCTTGTTTCTATGACTGCTTCAGGTTCCAATATGATTTTTCCTTCCATGTCAAGTTCTGGCAATATTTTTTGAACAGGGAGCTTGTCACCTATAACCTTCTTTAAGCGTGAAACATGGAAAATTGGGTGCACTCGAAAAGATGCATGAAGTTCCAATTTGTATGCCATAGTACAAATGTTTTACAACACCTTGTATGGACCATAATACTTTGGTGATAATTTATTATCCTTCTTAGCTTGCTTTAGGGACATTTGTTTGTATGGTTATAGTCATAGAAATACCCAGTCACTTGCATCAAAACTTCTTTCACTGCAATGTTGATCTACCTGTTGTTTCATTCTATTCTACGCCAAAGTGAGGTTATCCTTTATGAGTTGGAGAACTTTTTGTTGATGCTCAATGTGATCTTACACTGCTTGAAGCTTGGAATTTTCTCTTAAATATGATGTGATGGACGGTGGATGATATCCATAAAGTGCCATAAATGGGGTCATTTTTGCTGCAGTATGGAAGGAAGTGTTATACCACCATTCAGCCAAAGGCAACCATTTGACCCATTGTGTCTGTTTATTAGATATAAAGCAATGAAGATATCCTTCCAAACATTTGTTCACTATCTCAGTTTTCCCATCAGATTGAGGATGATAAGATGAGCTATGAGCTAACTAAGTACCTAGACAAGAAAATAATTATGTCCAAAAATTTATAGTGAAAATATGATCTCTGTATCTTACAATAATCTTTAGGTTTCCATAAATGCAGTAGCAACTATGCTGGCTTTAAATGGATGATATAATGCATAAAAGTGTGCATACTTGGTAAGTCTATCAATTACCACCATGATGACACTCTTTCCTTCGGACTTTGGTAAACCTGTGATAAAATCCATTGAAACCTCCTCCTAATGTTGACTTGGAATGGATAAAGGTTGTAATAGACCTGGGGTCTTAATTGTCTCAATTTTATTTTGTTGGCAAACCAAAAATTCTGCCACAAACTTTTGAATATCATATTTAAGGCCATCCTAAAAAAAATCCTTCTTAACCATTTGGTAAGTTTTTAAAAATCCTGAATTCCCTCCTATGGGAGAGGTGTGAAATTCCAGAAGAATCTTTTGTTTGAGTTGGGAATTCTTACAGAGGTATAAGCGATCCTTATACCATAACGAAACATTTTTCCAGCTAAATGTATCAGATTACTGGGATCTGGCTGCAACTTTTGAATGAGTGCCCACACTTCTTCTTCATTCTTCCATTCATCCCTTGCTTCATTTATCCAATCTGGTTGGATAATAGAAATGGCACAAAACAATTGGTTCCACATCCTCATCCTTTCTTGAGAGTGCATTTGCAACAACATTTTGCTTCCCTTTTTTGTATATGTTTTCAAAGTCATAACCCAACATCTTTGTGACCCATTTTTGCTACTCTTCTAAAGATAATCTTTGTTCTAAAAAGTATTTAAGGCTATCATGATTTTTTTTTACCTTGAAGTGTCTTCACATTAGGTAAGGTCGCCATTTCTTAAGTGCATGTAGTATTGCCAACATTTCCTTCTCATACATATCTTTGTGTAAATATTTTCCTTTGATTGGATGAATTGCGAAAGCAATGGGTTTTTCTTCTTGCATTAAAACAACACCAATTCCATTTCCTGAGGCATCACATTCCACAATAAAGGTTTTTGTGAAGTATGGTGTAGCTAAGACTGGTGCTTGGCACATTGTCTCTTTAAGATGTTCAAAGGCCTTTGTTGCTTCTGGAGTCCAAGAAAATGCATCTTTATTTATTAATGTTGTTAGAGGTTTCACTATTCTCCCATAATTCTTAACAAACTTGTGATAATACCCTATCAACCCAAAAAATCCTTGTAGATGCTTTTGGATGTGGGTATTTTCCATTCCTTAATGGCTTTAATTTTTCTAGGGTCTACCTTAACGCCTTCATGAGATACAATATGACCCAATATTCCACCTCTTACACTCCAAAGAAACATTTGGAGGTTTTTTCATATAATTGTTTCTCCTCCAGTAGTTTGAGCACTCTTTCAACATGTTGAACATGATCCTTCCAAGACTTGATATAGATTAGTATATCATGAAAAAATACCAACACACATTTTCTAAGGGAGGGTTTGAAAATGGAATTCATCAAACCTTGAAATGTAGAAGGTGCATTGGTAAGTCCAAAAGGCATGACCAAAAATTCATAATGACCCTCATGGGTTCTAAATGTTGTTTTCGGAATTTCTTTAGTCTTGATTCTGATTTGATGATACCTTAAACGAAGGTCCAACTTGGTGAAGTAAATTTCTCCATGCAATTCATCAAATAATTCATCAATGATGGGAATGGGAAATTTATCTTTAATAGTGAGCTTTTTGAGCTCCCTATAATCTGTACACATGCGCCATGATCGATCCTTCTTATGCACCAATACTACTAGAGTAGAGAAATAACTTTGACTAGGTTGAATTATACCAGTCTTTATCATTTTTGCAACCATATATTCAATTTCACTCTTTTGTGCATAGGGATATATGTAAGGCCTGATGTTTGGAGGAACACTTCCTGGAATCAAATGAATAACATGATGATGATCACGAATAGGTGGGAGGCCTATGGGAGTCTCAAATACCTTGGAATGATTGTCCAAGACTTTTTGGAGATCTTGAGAAGTAGAAGATTCCAATGTGGGAACCTCTAGCAAACATAATTGTGCAATTATACCTTGTTGTTTTCTATTTAGAATCTTTGTCATGCCATTAGATCTAATTATATTTCTTAGTTTCCTTGTGATACCCCTTAATTCAACTTCCTTTCCTTCTGAATTTTTTTTCAAGAAAAATTCTTGAAAATTAAAAGTTGTCATACCCAAAGATTGTAGCCATTAGACTCCTAGTATAACATCAACACCACCCATTGTAATGGAAAGCATTGGACTATTCAACACATATTCTCCCATGGATAGCTTAATATTACGAGACTTTCCAAAGAAATTTATGGCTCCTCCAATTGCAACCATCACTTGACACTCTAGTGTTGGATATAGGATTCAATTCCTTGGATATCTTACAATGAAGAAAATTATGGGTACTGCCCGAATCTATCAACAATATTACCTTTTTCTTCTTGATATGTCCTTCTATCTTGATAGTTTGAAGAGGGGTAATTCTGGCCAATGCATTACAAGATATGGTTGGATTCATTTCTTCTTTCTCTAGGGCTTGTTCCTGGTGTGTATCCTCTTCTTTTGATGTTTCTTGTTCATTTTCTTCCTCCTCTTCACAATCTATGTAAAATAATTTCTTTTGAGCACACTTATGACCTTTAGTGTATTTCTTATCACAACTATAACAAATCCATTTTTCTCTTTTTTCTTCCAATTGTTGTGGTATCAACCTTGTAGGTTGTAGAAGGCTAGGGAAACAACATTTCCATCTTTATAGTTGTGAGTGATAGGCTTCCTTGTTGCCATAAATTTTCTTTCGATTTTTCTTGCCAACCTGAATGCCTTCTCTAATGAATCACGTTCCCAAAGATGAACCTCATGTTGGATGTTATACTTTAAAGTCCCTATGAACACATCAATCCTATGCTTCTCTGGAATATCTTTTACCCTTATATTTAATTTTTGGAAGTCCTCAATGTGCTCCACCATTGAACCCTTTTGTTTGAGATTTATCAATTGGCTAAAAAAGGTGTTTCTTTTTGTATCCTCATAATGTGCTATCATTTTTTCAATAAAAATTTCCCAAGTGATAATTTGTTTACGAGAGAAAAGGCATCGATACCATACAAACTGATTGGGTTCCAAATATAAAGTTGCAATGCGTACCTTTTGTGTGTCTTACACATTTTGGAGATCGAAATATTGCTCCATCTATAGTATCCATGTTATGGGATCCTTTCCATCAAACTTTCTCATATCGATCTTTGGAACATGGTGGGTCTTCAATCCAATGTTAGAGTCTATGAAATAATGACTAACATTTATTTTGTTCTCATCATGAGTTTCCTTTACTACCCTTTCGCCATTAGTAAGCATTTCTTGTAGCAACTTTGTCAAATCTGTCTTCAAATCTTCCATGTTGCCTTTAAGTTTTTCTGCTATACCATCCATCTTAGCTTCCATGCCATCCATTTTAGCTTCCATTCCATTCTTAAACCATCCATTTTAGCTTCAACTAATTTTTGTGAGAGCGAAATTTGTTGCACTTGGTCTCTTATTTTTTATATATCATGTTGCATTTCTTCCTCTTCTTCATGTGTCATAGTAGAGATTTCATGTTGCTTACTAGGTGTTTCTATTTTCTTTCTTCAAGTGATCAATAAATGATAACTATGATTCACAATTCACTTTGAATCACTTAAAAATACTTTCTCAAACAAAACTTATGCAGATTTTAAAAAAATACACATTTTTTTATTTTTATTTTTATTTATTTTTTTCCCATCTTTTTATGAGCTCAATCTTGAAATGACTGTAAATCTGTAATTTTGGATCTCCAAGTTGTGAAATTATGTCATGTAATAGCCCTATGCATCCTCTTTCCAACCCCATAGGTCTGATTGCGATTGGATTCTCCAAGAAAAAGTTATGCCCAATTTCCCACTATGATCTAATTATAGACTGGTTCAGTAGAGTGAACTTGTATGACGTGTCACGTGTTACTGTTTCGACCTTCAGCGCTAAAACTGATACCCAAAAAACTAAATTCCATTCTTTTTCTTTCACGTTTTACTAAATTTGAATCCGATGCTTAGAGAGAAAGTTATGTTGATTTTCCCAAGGTGACCTGTTTGAGATCGAATTCAGGATCCTGCAAAAACCCTAACTTCCTCAGTTCATATCTCCGACACTATAGCGATACAATATCTGAAATTCCTTCACGAGGTTCATCACAATTTCTTCTCAAATGGGTTTTAATTTTAGAATTTTAATTTTCGTAGAAAACAAGTTATAGCGAAAATTCCAAGATGACCTGTTTTTAACAGCGAAACCTAGAATCCAAAGCTATGATACCAATTATTATGCAACCGGCTCACAAAATAGAAGAAAGAGATAGATAAACAACTAAAAATTGGTCTCTTTGAGGGGGAAACCTCCTTTACATTACATAAAATGAATAATTTTTGGATGATACAAATGACAAGACCTCCCTTCTATATATATGAGTCTAAGGGGTCACAATATAATCAAAGTCGACATAACAATAATAATGTAAGGGTAAAAAATATGAATAATGGGCTTCTATGGGGCACAATAATAACAATATGGGGACAATATGGGCACAACAATAAAATAAGGGGTACAATGACAATAAAAATAAGGGAATACACTAGTATTATATGGACCTAACAACTTATGTGATATGTTAAAACAAAAGACAAGAATATACTCTACTCATTAGTAGAAACCAAAATTGATCGATGAAAGCACTAAGAAAATAAGGAGAATATCAATCGCACATAACAAAATATTTTTCCGAGGAAAGAAACTGCTCAAAACCCTGACTATCTATATTCCATTAACCAGAAGACCTGAGAAGAAAATAAAATGCTTGTTCAACCCAAACAATTCTTGCACAAGTATAATCTATCCCTCTGCTTCACAAACCAACTCAAACCAACACTTATCCAATTCTGTTGCCTTCCAAGCCCATGCTTCCTTGCGCAATTCCTGAGAGAATTATCCCATATTTAATTGGAAAAATCCTTCACCATACCTATGCAATCCATCATAGGCTTTCTACTGATTGCATGCACCATCTGTACAACTCAGAAAATATACAACTGAGAGTACCCGATGCTTAAACTCTAATCTCAACTGAGTCTTTCTTAGAATTGGAATGCATGAGTTATTTATGAGTGAATATTCGGTTAATTAGTGGAGTAGTGAAGCTGCATTGAAGTTGATCCTCACTACTAGACCTCATACTAGTCCCTCCAATTGTTTGAACTAGTTTAATTGACTATAAATAAGTCATACTGAGTTAATTAATTACAACTCAAAAAGAACTCAACCTGGACCCCTAAATTTAGGAATGACTCTACATGACTCTAGATGGACTGCCAACTCGAATTTACTGAGCCAACTAAGTCAAATAACTTAGTTAACTATTACAAGTTGAAATGAAAATAGAATTTCGATTTAATTCCTAATTTAATTCAAGGACAAATTAAATTGGAATTTCTTGTTGTTATTTTTAACACTTATCATCTCATAGAAAACAAAAAACAACTACAAACTATGGAGAGAGTAATGAATGAATCTCACGTGGTGATGTTGGTGAAGAGCCACCCCCTCATGGTAGCTTAGAAAAATATCATGTTGTTACTTCATCAAGAAGTAATAAAATTTATAGTAAGAAAGGGTCATAACAAGTAGAAGGACCCACTAACATGGAAGTGGATAGTGCTATAATCTTAGACTGGGTAGCACTACATTTGGTTGAACATGAAAATATATTAAAAAAAATAGCTACATAAGAGCCAACTATTTTTGAAGAGAAATCAGTGACAATGCATAATACTCAATATGATAGGGTTGGTAAGAATTTCCATATAGAAAAGGTATTAAAATTAAGAAAGTCACAAAAAATGGAAGTTCTAGGTAGGCCTACCAGGAGTTAGGCTTACTGGACATCTTAAATTGCACATGACTACAAGGGATACAATTTTTCATTCTGTCATAAAGTGGGAAATTGAGAACATGAGATTGAAGAGAAATATCAATAGGATTGAAAAATATCTCAACCCTAGAGCCCTTTATTCATGACCCCTTTGGCTATTAAAGCACTAGAACTTGCACTAGAAGATACACATAACACACCTAGTAAAATTGAAAAGGAAATAAAATTATTAAATGGAATCAGAACTTATGTTGCTGATAATATTAGTAAGTGACTAGTTATTATTAAAGAAGTGTGGGAACTTTTTTTCTACTTAAGAATTTCTTCTCAAAGGCTTTGTCTTTTAGATTATTTGCAAAAGGACTTAAAACATGATCAAAACTTTGATAATAATAATTTAATTACATTTATAACCAAGAGTGCTACCATTAGCAACTTTCGAAAGAATAATAAAAGGCTTCCAACAAGAAGTGAATAAAAAAAATTAAGGCAGGATGGCGTGCTAGGGTCAAGATGTTATAAGATGCTATATCCGAGAGCATAAGGATTAATAGATGAAGGATTAATGATTTCTTCAAAGCTGTTAAAGTTGTCGAAGATCTTCAAGGGCCTATAATGTTTAGAGACTCCATGCTAGTTTCGAAAGAGATATTACAAGAATATTTGACTGTTATTAAAACATCATAAGATAATGAGTTTGAAAACAAAACATATTTTCTAAAAGAAGAAATTTAAAAATTGTTAGCTACATTTGTTAATGGAAATGAAGACTAGTTGTCAGTCACTAAGTAATTATAGTCAGGTTCAAAGGAAATAGGAGAAGAGATCTTTGTGCTGAGGGTGAAGAAAGACATGTTTATCTCGCTAATGAAGGACTATATTAAAAAATGGCTTAGGAAATATTTAAAAAAATTGTTAATCATAGATAATTGTCCAATGGTTACATTAACAAATATACAAAGCCAAAATATACTCCAAAAATTTGATGCAACAAGAGAGAGAGAGAGAGAGAGAGAGAGAGAGAGAGGATTCATCCTCTAGTTCTCCTTCTACAATTTTGTGTGTGTTCTCTATTTATTTTAAAACAATTCCCTTTTCTTTCTCCCCGGTCTTAGATCATCCAACTTTGTGAATTGTGTTTTACATTTGTGAATTCAATACCTTACTACATTCATTTTGTTTTCTTCTACATTACTTTATATTAATTATTGGTCCATAGGATCCCTATCCCAGTCCATGAGGGATGAATGCATTCAATTTATGCTTAAGTATCAATTGTAGATTGTTTTAGGCATCTCCTCTATTCAAACTTAAGCTCAATAATATAATTTTTGTTTACCCTTGCAAAGAGATATTTTTTGGAGTACATGACATTTGTGGTTTCAAAGACTTTTAATTAAGCATTGAGATCTTGTGAATGTTCTCTTATGACTCTTTATGACGTTGAATAAAATCATTATGGATTTCTCTAAAAGTATGGGCCATTTCTTTATTTTCTATTTATGAATTTGCTTCAAATATGTCTTGATCATGATATGTGAATGCATATGTACTATGGAATGAATCATGATTGAGATAATATTTATTTCTCTTATTTTTATTTTCTTTATTTTTAAAAGGAAAACCTAGTCCACTCACAGGTGAATGTGCTAAATGCCAATTTTTATGCTTTGAATTACTTTTGAATATTCGTGTGAATAAAATTAGGAGTACCACCTCTATAAAAACAAAGAGGGGATTTACATAAGTCCCTAGGAGGTTTATTCTTGTCCTTGACATGAGAATATATTAACAAGTACCCACAATGATTATAGAAGAAGGAGACAATAATTATTTCTAGGAATACAAAGAAGTAGATAAACAACAATGGTAAGGGTAATCATGAACAAGATGAGGAAGATGATCATGGGGTAGGTTTGATTCCATTGAGCAAAATATTGGCACACTGATGTCAATGGTAACACAACTATTGGTAATGAAGGGCATGGAAACACCCTTAATATAGACTTATCATGAAGGCCCTAAGAAAGAGGAAAATAAACCAGATATAGAGTGTATGACTGGGACAAAGATGGGAGAATGTAGTTAAAACAAAAAACATGTACCTTTTTATGCATAGGTGAGGGTAGAAATCAATCCATATGCTAGGGAAGTTGATGATATCAAATTGAATTAGTGGCTACAATATATGGAGGTGTATTTCAACATGCATGAAGTCACCACTAAGAAAATGATCACATTTCATTAGTTGAATCTTGAAGGACATGCTTTGGCATGGTGAGAGAGTAACATAGTGGAAAAAGAATTGGAACATGAGCCAATAATGACTGGTTGGGAGGTGTTCACGGAAATGATCAAAGCTTATTTAGACCCAACTGATGAGGAATATTTACAGATTTTATGACATTAATTTAGCTAGATGAAAGGGAATTAAAATGTAGGAGTTCAACATAGGGTTTAGGAAGAGAGATATGTCAAATAATTGTATTAATCAAAAGCCTAGATATGTTGATCAAATACTTGGGAGCATTGTTATCTTATATTTGGTGTCAATTGATGTTATTCAAATGGACGATGATTAATGAATCTAGTGTTCAAGAACAATACGTTGAAGGAGATATGAAGCAATAGTGAGGCATGTATAAGCAAACCAAGGCACAAGAGAAGTAGGGGAAAGATAAAAACAAGGAGAAATAGAAATGAGAAAAATATTGTGGTAGTGACATAGGAAGAAACCTCTTACATCAAGAAATGCAAGGGTTATAATCAAAAGGAAGACACTGAGGATCATTTCTATAATTTGCACCTTGAGAATTGCCCCAAACATGCCCAATAAGAAGAAGAAGAAGAAGAAGGTGTTTCTAACAATGGGTTCCAAGGAAAAGGTGTACAACACCTTATATTCAGTAGGGAACAAAATCTTTTCAAGGATGCTGCATTAGTTAGTTGTAGTTACAAGGAGGAGAAGGATATGACTAAGCTATTATTTTGTATCAAAATACACATGAGCTAGAGAAAGGTAGATTTATTGTTTGGTCTTGGTTCATAATACAACTTGATCTATACATAATTGGATAATAATATTGGTCTAGACACACAAGGCCATCTCCATGACTACACTCTAGCATGGGTAAGATAAGACCTAAATTAAGAGTGAGAAAGCAACCGAGACTCAAGTTTTCCATTAATAAGAGCTTTGTGGATGAAGTGGTTATAGATGTGGTTCCATTAGACATATGCAGACTCATTTTGGGAAGTACATACTTGTATGTGAATGATGTTATCTATAAGATATGAGAAAATTAGTTTAAACTAGTTAAGTGGAAAGACACATTCTGTATTGGCACATAAGGTCAAATCCAAACTCTCTTTGTTCAATTCTTATTAGGCTAGAAGAATACTGGGAACACAAAAAAATTTATCTTGATGTTTTTAAGAAGAGGAAAGAAGTAAGGAGAAAGTAGTAAGTTAGGGATGAAAGAATCCTTGGAAGGATGTAATCTCAAGAAACAACATCAATTACAATAACTGATTGAATCCTATTGGGAAGTGTTTCAAAAAAATTAGGTATCTACTAACCTAGCAAGAGGTTGAGCACGTGAGTCAATTATTTTTAGATTCATAAATACTAAACATTAAGATAAATTAGTTGTCAATCATTGAAGAATATTAAGTGAAGAATTAGTTGCAATAGTAATTGGAGAAGGGATTCATCAACCCTAGTGCATCACCATGTAGTTCATGCATAATAATGATGATAAAGAAAGATGGAAGTTGGAGAATGTGCATTATATCATGCCATGAACAAAATCGCGAACAAGAATAGATATCCCCTACTAAGGATTGATGTTTCATTAAATCAACCACAATAAGCCAAGTTATTCACCAATATAGACCTCAAATTAGGTTACCATCAAGTGAGAAGCAAAGAAGAATATGTGTGGAACAAAAATTTCAAAACAAGATAAGGTTCTTATGAGTGGATAGTGATTCCTTTTGGTTCATCTTATACACCTATAAATTTCATAGATTGATGAATGATGTGCTACTATTGAGCCCTAGAAAAACCTCCATGTTAACCCTTATATAAAACCGTATATATTGAGTTATTACATTTCTATTTTTATATTAGTGTTGTCATCTATACCCTTTAATTGTAATTGTACCTTTTGTCTCATATCTACAATAAGGAAACTTAATTTTAGGATCATCTCATCTTACATATTTGTTCTACTGTAAAAGGAAGTTCCCCCCTCAATGAGGCTTTACATTGATTCTTTCCTCTCATTCCCTAGGCATATAGTTAGTTCTCTTTCTCTTTTTATGTTATTTGGGTGTTTGTTGCCTAAAATTTTGTATCAAAACATGCAATCCTAGGGATTTTCTCATTCAAACAAGTTATCTTGGAATTATATATTTTAAATATGTTTCAAGACAAAAAACATTAGGAGCTTAAGGAGACATAGTGACATGCTTTTTGTAAAAGTTTTAGATTTTGATTCACTATACTTTCTAAGATATATCTTGTGGGAGTTAGGATTTTTGTGAAATTTCAAACTTTGAAACTTTTAAAAGTATAAGTAGACATATCTAAGTACCTTTGCTATAAATTGTAAGTTTTGATTATGACAAATTTTAAAGTACACGTTGTGGAGATAATGGTTATTGAATAGTCCTAAAAATAGTCTCAAACAAGTGTTCTTATTACAATTGTCATATCTAAAGCTCAAAAATTCCAAATTGATTGTCATTCATTCCTTAATAAATAAGACAAACCAAGATATTTCAATTAAAAATTTTACTAATAGATTGGAAAATTTTGACACTTGGAAGGCCATACAATTTTAATCTCTTGAAAGGGAGAAAAGCAAGAAGTCTTGGGAAATTTACCATAAATTTTTTATTGACACCTTATAATTCAATCAAAACTATGGCATTATAAATAAGAGACTTCAAAATACCATAAAACAAATTTTCAAATTTAGAAGTTTATAAATTTTTGATTTATATCAGCTACAAGATCAACCTACTGAATAATATCCAAATCAAGGTTTTAAAGCTACATAACTTAATATTGACATAAATTTGTTTGGAAGATTTATTTTGGGTGATATAAAAAGTGTGGTAAAGTTAAATATAGAAGAATTATATATACAAATATTATTATTAGTTCACACAAAAAGAGTGTTTCAAAAAATACTACACTAATTAAACCTCCAAAGACCTCAAACATGACTCATGAAGAAAGTGAAGGGATACATAATAAACTCTCTAAATTGAAGAACCAATTTAATGCAATGGGTTATATTGTGCCAAAGTGAGTTGAATTTTCTTATTTACAAATTTGCATGGATAAAAGGATGGAATAATTATAAAATTTCATGGTTCAAGAGACTGATAAAAAGTTGGAACAATTACAAGCTTTCATTCTAGTCATGATCTTACACACCCTAAATGAGAGATGCCCTAAAGGAGATATAAAAACACAAGGAAATCATGAAAACTACATAACTTAATATTGACATAAATTTGTTTGGAAGATTTATTTTGGGTGATATAAAAAGTGTGGTAAAGTTAAATATAGAAGAATTATATATACAAATATTATTATTAGTTCACACAAAAAGAGTGTTTCAAAAAATACTACACTAATTAAACCTCTGAAGACCTCAAACATGACTCATGAAGAAAGTGAAGGGATACATAATAAACTCTCTAAATTGAAGAACCAATTTAATGCAATGGGTTATATTGTGCCAAAGTGAGTTGAATTTTCTTATTTACAAATTTGCATGGATAAAAGGATGGAATAATTATAAAATTTCATGGTTCAAGAGACTGATAAAAAGTTGGAACAATTACAAAATTTCATTCTAGTCATGATCTTACACACCCTAAATGAGAGATTCCCTAAAGGAGATATAAAAACACAAGGAAATCATGAAAACATGGAGTACATATATACTGATTCCTAGAATAATAATTATTCATCACTCCAAGATTTGCATCATTAGTAGTTCAACTTGGCACCAGAGAACTACTCAATTCCCAAGATAAATATGAGGAAAATTGATGGTAAATATATTATGACATAGATATTATAGATGGAGAAATTCTTTGATCTACATAAAATATCAACCTTATAGAAGATAAATCGTGCATCTTTTTTTTTCCATGTAATGAAGCACCCCAACTTCCAACCTATGGGGAAGGGTAAGATATTCTTTAGGTCTCAAGGCCATACAACAATAAGCCTTGAAATGATTACAACATTATACTGAATATGAGTTTAACATGTCACTAGTGAGAATCAAACCTAGGTGGGGAGGATAATGCTCATTACTCCCAACCACTAGAGATAAACCTAATTGATAACTCTTTCATCCTTATATTTAGAAACTAAAGAATTTCTTTAGTATCAATGAATTTCTAAATGAAAATAGGATTCTATTGTCTTTTAGTCCATTTTTATAGATTAATTGATAGCACATTACAAGGATGTTGTATCCTTGAGGCTGTTCTATGGAAAATAATAGTGTAGGGGCACCCTATGGAGGATAATATTCTCCCCAATTTAGGCGCCAAGTTGGGACTTGGGCTAGAGGGGGTAACTATCTAATTGTCAAAATAATAGTTCCTCTATAAAACCTTAGAAAAAATCCCTTAAACACCCTCAAATGGCATATTTTAGAGTTTACATTTAATAAATGTTGAAGTAATAAGGTAGTTAGAATCCTTTAGATGGACACTTTTTCCGACCATGTGGACACATAATAATGTAAATGGACACTTTTTCCGACCATGTGGACACATAATAATGTAAATGGATGATAAGAAGAAGAGTCTCCCATATACTAAAGGGAATATCATAGGTATTCTTTGGTACTAAGTGGAAATTGTAAATTGTTAAGAGAGTTACTCAAAGTGGTAGTCTTTAATCCTATCAACATAAATGAAAACATATTGGAAACATTTAAATAAATTTCAATACAGACAAGAAAATCATTGAATTCCCTATCTAAAATCAATAATTTCAGTAGTTGAAAATCCCTAAAAATCCAAATTTATAAGAAAATATAATCTTTATTACAAATAGACAACATTGGATACTAAATTTGTCACAAAGCTTTAAATATAAATATTCACTCAAATATAAATATTCACTCAAAACTTAGATTATTTTTTAACGCATTAAATATTTTGTTAAATAATCCATTGACCAAATATCCAACACAACAATATACACTAGAAATTATACAAAATATTTATTATAACTGAAATAAAAATTTACAGAGAGTCAAAACCACTTCCAAAAGAAAATATTGATTGTAAACCAAAGGTAAATTCATTTACAAGAAAAAAAGAGCAGGTCTACGTGCTGAGTGGTGAATCCACTAACTAGTATGCTATATTAAAATGGCCTTCTAGCCCCAGTTCTTCAACTTCACTACAATGCACCAATATCCAACCTCTTCTTTTTCTTCAAATACTCTTTTTATGCCCCTCCATAGTTAGTTGCCAGCATCGGTTATATAACAATTTTTCAAGAATATATAAAAGAAACATTTTTTATTTCATTCCATTTTCTGTGGTTATTTTCTAGCTACCTTAAGCTTGTATCCTTTATATTAAATTTTCCTAGTGTTTAGTTTTCAGTTATATAACCGTTTGTTAAAATATGTCTGAGATGAATTTGTTCCTTGAGCCTTTACAGGCTTCAATGTTTTAAATATCTTGCCTTTCTTGCCTAACTGTTAGCTAATTATAGACTATAAGGTTGAGACTAGTTTGACTCTCATAACTACCTTAATTGCTGAGTGTCATAATATTTTAGTAAGAGGGAAATATATTAATTTTAATATATCTAATTTCTCCTTCTCCCATATTTAACTCACATAAATACCAATCTACTTATAACATGTATACTCTTATGACCTTCTATAAATTGTCAGGACCCAAAAAAATTCAGACATGTAACTCCCAATCTGTTTATAGGCTCTGTTTGTAGTTATAGGATGAATAGGCAGGTTTGTGATCCATCTTTTCATTTGCTCCAGAATTGCAAAGTGAGCAAAGTGCATTCAAACAGTATTTTAACATATTAAATAATAATTCTTATTATATTATTGTTCACCTAATTTATTATGTAATGATATTTCCTGGGAAATTTATTCTCCAATTTTATCTTGCTTGTTAAACTTCAGTTTAACATTTTAATTTTATATATTTAAATTATTAGCTTTATTTTTTAATATAATTTATTTTTTCTTAAAATGTTTAGTTTAATTTTGTTTGAGGTTAAAGACAATTGTATACTTTTCTTTTTTTTCTTTTCCACTTAGAAAGTATTTATTGGTGTGGGAGATTATATATATATATATATATATATATGGATATTTTTTTATATTTATAGGAATTTATAATTGGGTTAGTTTCGTAATTATGTGATTAGGTTGGTTTTCTATTCTCATAGTATTAATTTTAACTACTGTCCCTATAACCTTTAAGTATCTATGTATATCTCCAGGAATCCTAAGATTCAAACCTGGAACCTTCTGGCACATAACACTGAGAATTCAAACCTGGAACCTCTTTGCACATATCCCTTTCAACAGTGGTTGCTATTTAAATCACGCCTCAAATTAAAAAAACTATAAATAATTAACCTCCAAAACTACTATTTACAATAATATACTCTAATAATTTTACGAAATTTATTTGAATAAAAATAAATTAAATTCTAAATACAACTTCAAATTTGAAGAAAAAAATATACCAACCACCATAATAAAATTAAAACTTTTTAATCGAATTGTTCTCTCATACATTTATTCCCATTATAACCCAATTTTAGAGATATATCAAAGTAACTTAAATATATTTACTATGAACCTTTAATATAGTTAGATATATAGATATTCTTAATACAATTTAAGTTTAAACGTTAATGTAAAAAAATTATTATTTTAGTGTGAGAACAGTTGGATTTACTAAATTTAATTTAGTAGGATGAGTAAATATGGTTTATGGATAACCTTATTAGTATCATGACAGTGGTTTTAATATTTTTAATAAGGAACTTATTGTGATAAAATTTATTATAAGAAATTTATTGGGATAAAGTTTACTCGAGGGAAAGATGTTGGTTTTGGAGTAAAATCAAATAAAATAAAATAAATAAATTTTATAGTAATAAAATCATGGATTAAATCTAAAATTTTAACCAGCATAATATTGATAAATAATAATATTTATATAGATTATATGAGAGTGTAAATATTATTGATATTGATATTAATTTATTATTTTTATAACTATAATATTAAAGATAATAATATACTTTAATTAAAAAAAAAGATGTAAGAGATATTAATGTTATAAGAATTATAAGAATTAATATTAATACAATGATATTATCATTATTATAAGTCATAATTTTAATTGTACTATAATATTAATATGACTAATAGATAATACAATAATACTAATATTAAGATTATTAAGAATAATATTATAGTCATTAAATAATTTTTTCATAAGTATGAGGCTTTCCCATAAATTATTTAGCAAACATTAAAAATGAAAACCATGACATATCTTAAAATGATTTTGAAGTTGACTCAAGGTGGTTATAATCTTCTTCCAAATGGGCCAAAATAAATACGATTGATTTGCATTCTCAAAAGGAAGTTTAACATTTTTGGGTGTGTGAGGTGAGATTAAAGTTTGCATAAGTGTTCCCCGATGGGGGTGACATAATCGAAATAACGTGTGGCGAACAGGTGGCGTGTGAAGCCCTCCTGGCTTCCACGCACCCACTGAATGTTCCTTAATGACTATGGGCGTCATTAATACCCAGCAGGTAGGCATCCTTTCCGCTAGCTGCATCGTTAAATATCCATCTTAGTATGGGAAGGCTTTCAGTGTATTGTGTTGGGCGATGAGGTGGGGGTCTATAGAGAATTTGGGTTTTGAATTGTGGTTTTCCCAACAATGGTCATGGCCATGGGCATGCGAGGGATGTGAGGTATGGATTAGTTGGGAGCAAGGCGAGGTCTCGTCCTGGGAAGGCCCAAGGGATCTTGGCATGCTGAGAGTGGTTGCGGCACTGTGGCTCCATTCGGGTCTTTTGAATTTGTTGTTTGTGTGTCCAGTTCTGTCCACAGTTGATCTGAATTTAAATAGGAATGCAACAAATTACAATATAACCATAAACACAGAGATGCAATAGAAATAAAACTTCATTTCATTAATATCAAAGAACTGAAATATGCTTACATACAAAATGGAAATAAATTAGCTTGGGCGATGGTAGCTTATCTCTGAGAAGAGATGTGGCAACTACATCCCTCTGAATTATGTTATAATGAGGCTTGAGGGCCTATTTATTATTGAGAAACAATGGAAAACCCCAAACATCAACATGAAACTATGGGCCTCGTTGGGGTAAATTGGCACATCAACTTCCCAGGGTCGTAACTTTGGCATACAATCTTTGTTTGACACACACTATACCTCGTTAGAATGATCTACTCGAGGACTACAACTGTTGACAACGAATGATGACTTAAACTGTCACATTTTCCACTAATGATTTTCCGAAAAATATCATTTAGGGCCTCAAAATGGCTCTGAAAGTTCAGGACCCAAAAAACTTCCAAAAATAGTAAATTGTGCTACAATTAAGCAAACTGAAAAACTGAAAGAAACAATGGTGGGGGACCAAGTGGAATAGGCAGGTCGACAGCAATATCCACCTAGATCATTACTCACCCCTTAGGAATCAATGGTACCCATTGCGTTGAGTTCCTCCATGAGATGACGAATCTTCTGTTGAACTTGGTCCCTCATGAGCCACTTGCCCTGGTGAAGGAAATGGCCTGCTTTGACAACTTGATATAGTTGGATCCTTTGCTGTTGGGTGTTCTTGATGTATGTGTCCATAATTCGATCAATTGTGGCTGTTCCATGCAGTCTGGATTTAACTCTATAAGTGTGAGCTATTCTGCAATGTCTGATGTGTCCAACAATGGTGGGAAGTATGGTCAAAGGTCGTCCACATTGAACACTAGGTGCAGGCCAAGGAATGGGGGAATGTTGAGCTTAAATGCATTGTCTCCCAAAGCCTTGGTAATGGTGTAAGGTCCATATTGGAGTGATTTGAGTTTCCGATAGGCTTCGGTAAGGCGTTCCTTCGACAAATGCAACCAGACTTTGTCGCCCACTTGAAACTTGTGTGGCACCCAATGTTGATCATGTCACTGCTTGTACTTGGCATTTGATTTCTATAGAATGTCGTGGACCTGCTAGCAAATGTGTTGAATGTTCTCAATGAAGTTATTTGCCTTATCGATTTTGGACTGGACATGAGCCGAATCTGCCTAAGTAGCTGCAAATGGTATGGCCACATCAATGGGACACAGTGGCTAGAATCCAAAGCCCACCTGAAAAGTGTTGTGGCCAGTTGAGTTGTGGAGAGCCTGGTTATAGTTATGCTGGACATAGGGGAGTCTCTTATCCCATGTGCGTGGATTCTTTGAGTTGTATATCCGCAAAATGTGTATGATCATCCTGTTGACGACCTTTGTCTCACCATCAGTTTGGGGATGGAAAGATGTGGACTTAGTGAGCTTGGTCTCCAACATCGACCAAAGACTAGACCAAAATGTACTTAAGGACCTGTTGTCTCGATTTGAGATGATAAATGATGGGATCCCAAAGTGTACCCACACTCATTTAAAGAAGAGTTTAATAGTGGCTTCTATTGTGATATTCTTCTTGTATGCCGCCATAATGGCCATCTTCGAAGGAAGGCCTAACATGTAATCCATGGGGAAGTATTCCCAAGGTAGATTAGGGGTAGGCAGTAGAGTATAGAGGCATTGCTTCTTGATGGTTGGTTTGGCAATGATGTAGGCAGTGTAGAATCTGATGTACTTCCCAACATCCTGTCAATTATTCGACCAACGTAAATACTTCTGCAGTACTGCCACTATTTTCTTGACCCTAAAATTCCCAACTACCTGACTGTAGTGCGCTTCCCAAATCATCTTGGCACACTCGCTAGAAGGAACACAAAGGTGTCCCAAGTGGCATAATAGTGCATCCTCAAGGTGAAAATTTGTAACTTGTTGACCCTCCATGAGTGTCTGGTATGTGTGACCGAATTCTAGGTCACTTTTGTAGAGAAGTGGTCAATCAGAAGTCTCGTGCCCACAAGAGTTGAGCATGGTGGTTAACACCATGATCGGTGGTCAGCTGAGGCAGTGTGAAACATTATTGGTGTTGCCCTTCTTGTACTTGATATTCAATGGAACTATTGCAGGTATGTGGACCACTTCTGATGGTGATCATTCTGCAACTTCCCTCGCGTCTATATGAACTAGAAGGGTCGGTGGTCTATGTGGATGATCGTTTCCTTCCCAAAAATGTAAGTCTTCTATTGTTGGCAGGCCTGCAAAATGGAATACATCTCTTTGTCATAAGTGGGATACTTCTAAACTGTGTCTGAAAGTGTTTCACTGTGATATGTCATTGGATGCCCCTATTGAGTAAGGACTACCCCAATAGCATAGTTAGAAGCATCTGTCTCGATCTCAAATGGTTGTTGCAAGTCTGGTAATGTGAGCATTGGTGTAGAGGAGAGGCAATGTTTCAAATCTGCGAACACCTTCTGTTGAGAACCAAACCAAAAGAATTTTTCTTTCGTTCCTTCCTTGGTGACTTGACTCAAGGGCCAAGTGATATGAGAGAACCCCAACATGAACCTACGGTAGAAATTTGCCAGACCCAGAAAGCTACAGAGCTCTATCAAAGTGGTTGGGGCTGGCTAATCCCAAATGACTTGGACCTTGGCTGGATCCAAATGCACCCTCGTTCTTTAATAATGTATCGTAGATACTGAGCCCGGGTCATGCCAAAAGTGTATTTCTCCAAATTGGCACACAACTTGTGTTGCTGCAGTGTTTGGAGAACCTGTCGGATGTGGTGGAGGTGCTCTTCCCAACTCTGGTTGAAGATCAGGATGTCATCCAAGTATACCACTACAAATAAATTGGTGAATGGCTGCAAGATGTCATCCATCAACCGCATGAAGGTTGCAAGAGCATTCTTCAACCTGAAAGTCATAACTAGCCATTCGAAAAGACCCTACTTGGCTTTGAAGGTAGTCTTCCACACATTAGAGGTTTTGATTGGTACCTGGTGATATTCGGACTTCAAGTTGATCTTGCTGAAATATTTTTCCCGCTTGAGTTGATCTAGAAGGTCATCAATCCATGGGATCGGGTACCTATTCTGAACAGTGATCTTTTTCAGTGCCCGATAGTCAATACAGAGTCTCCAAGTCCCATCCTTATTTTGTTACCAACACGTTTAGGCTCCTGCAAGGGGATGAACTCGGTTGGATTTGACCTTTCTGCAACATCTCCTAAATATGCCTCTTGATTTTGTCATTTTCAAGAATAGAGCATCCATAGATTCCACTAGGAAACAACACACCTAGGGTCAGATCGATGGAATGCTTGACCTGACAGTGTAGAGGCATCCCTATGGGGGAGGTGAATATGTCCTCAACTCCTCCACGAACTTGTCCATCTGTTGTTGTCATGCGGAGGGGCCCTGTTTGGAGGTCGTGGCCATCGTCTTCTTCTTTCCCTAAGGGCGTATCATTAGGAAAACAAATTTCTCGGTTTTGGAAATGAGCTTACTGCATTGTTTCACAGTAACCAAAGAGATGGCAGTAGGCAGTGCTACCTCCAGTATCATGTACAACTTATTTCCCAAGGTAATAAAAGCAACGCAAGGCCTTGACTCATACACAACATGTCGCTTCCACAAGTATTGTTGGCCTAATAATACATCACAAACTTCAAGAGGAGAAACGTCACATAATACCTCATCCATGAATGGCTTAATGTTGTACAGAAGGCGACACTGTTGGTTGTCATGAAGATCTCGTCCTTGGTGAAGTCACTCGATGGTGTATGGTTGTGGGTATGCTTTGGTCGGTAGGCCCAACTGCTTCACAACCTCTACCGAAATGAGGTTCTTTTAGCTCCCGCTATCGACAATGAACTGTAGCGGGGAACCCTTTACCCACATGTGGGAGTGGAATATGTGTGATGAGCGCTAGTATTGCAGCAAGTATGTTGCAACTCTTGGGCTACTAGCTTTACTTATCAACTCGGGGTTCGCACAAACTTTGAGGTGATAGTGTTATATGCATAAGTAGAAGTGAAGGTCCTACCTGTTTCCACTGTTCATCTGGCAAGAGACCCCAGGGGTTCCAAGCTATACTTCTATAGAGTCATAAGAAGGTTGATTCTTTGATGAAAGAAGAGAAAATCTATTCTAAGAGAGCTACTCTACTGCAGTAATGAAGAAAACAACATGTAATTCCAAATCACACCATATCCTAATTAACCATTTACATAGTTATGCTAAGCAGAATTGCTAAGTCAACACTAACCTAATGTTGCTATCTAAGTTACAGAAGTAAAGAGAATCAAACCAAACTAATATGTAAGCAAGGAAACTAAACTAAATCTATTTTCACGTTTTTGGTTTTTTTGTTAAAATCAAGCATGCAAGGAGTCAAGCAGAAGAGAAAGCGAAGATTGAAATCAGTGAAAGGAGGATGTAAAAAAGCAGTAGTGCACAAGATGAGTGGCAGAGATCTTATCGAAGGAGATTACGTGAATAGATGGATGAACAAGATTAACAAGAGATAAGCAGCAAAGATCTTATCACAGAGTTTAAGTGAATCGATGGACGAACATGATTAACGGGAGATGAATGGCGAAGATCTTAGCATAGGGGATTAAGTGAATAGATGGATGGATCACATTAAGTCACATGGCTAAAGAAAGAAAAAATGTGCAGAATGATGGAGCGGTCTTCGTAGGTGGTAAGCATTTTCTCGCGTACCATCAAAGTTGTAAGTGGAATTCCTAAATTTTGCGCGATTAGCCTAAGTGAGTGACACATAGCATGAAAAAACCACTTTTCTCACATACTCTTGGTCGGATATCAATCATGAAAGAATTCACACGAGATTGCACGATAGCCATTGGATCATGCGGGATTGATCAATAGTGGAGATCAGCTAAGCTAGTTGGCAATCAGGTGACGTGATGGTCGTTGGATCAAGCGAAAAAGATCGAAGGTGGAGATGTGGAGCACCTAAAGTCAAATGTTGAAATGAATATAGGTGGTGAGCAGTATCTCGCACGCCTTAAGCGTTGTAAGCTGTATTTCTAAATTTCACATGATTAGCCTAAGTGAGTGACATGTAGCAAGGGAAAACCACTTTTCTTGCGTGTTCTTGGTCGGGTATCAATCATGCAATAATTCACACGAGATTGCACGATAGCCGTTGGGTCATGCAGGATTGATCAACAGTGGAGATCCGCCAAGCTAGTTGGCAATCAGGTGACGTGATATCCATTGGATTAGGTGAGGTAGATCGATGGTGGAGATTTGGAGCGCCTAAAGTCAAATGTTGAAATGAATACACATGCGGTTGATGGTGATTGGCTAGGTTTGTTGTGGATTAGACGGTAAGGAGATATACGAGTATAATTCGATTAAGATGTGATTTATTGGCTTCTGCTAACACCTAACACCCCCCTCTTCTTTCCCTGTCAAGCTTTCCCTCGCCCATCCTAACACCATATGTCTATAAGAATTCTGACCCTTACATCTAGTTGGTTCTTTAATAAACAATAATATTAAGCTGCTTAATAGAAATAGGCACCAGGTATTCATGAGATTATGGAAATCAGACCTACTCCTTTAACCTAAAAGCCCTTATAAACTTTTGAAAAGGAATTATATTAATTAATTACAACAATATAAAACTCGAATTTTAATTTTATTATTAGT
>APFE030281466.1:47630-88415 GCA_000404065.3 Pinus taeda | reverse complement strand
CAGATCAATGGGTTGTAATCCTCTCTTCTACTCTTTCTATCAATAAAGCTATTTGAGTTTTCCTCCACATTCTTGTATGTTTGAGTTGATATATGAATTTGTGTGGTCAATATATATCTAGTCCTATATTGTTTATGATTGTAAATCTCTGTGCTTTGATGGTATTATGCTGCTTTGACTTTACAGATGCTCTTTGAAGTGGGACAAGCAAGGAAGGAGTGGCAAAGATTTGTCAGAGGGGAGAGGAAACAAGCAAGGAGCCAAGAGAAAGACTGAAGTTTGTACTCTCTGCTTCTCTCTCATCTACTTCTCATAAAGGAAAACACAAGTAACTTTAATTTGTTTGTTTCTAAGATAGCTACCCGTCTTAGTGGGACTAGCAGCTCTGAATGGACACTGGATTTCCTGATAACAAAACGGTGACTCCACTGGGGAGCAAATAGCTTATTTTCTTGTTTATATTTGTTTGCTTTATAAACTATAGACGGAGCCTGAAGTCAATCCAGCTAGCCTTCGAACTGCTTTTGCTATGCAACTGCAAATTAGATCAATGTTGCTTCAGTCCATCTCTAGGTTTTGTTTATAAACTGAACAATTGATTTGCAAACATCCTAATTGCCTTGGTGGTGGCTCAAGTAACCTCATTAGATTAGCCCCTATGATTTGTACTTATTGACTATCATTAGCTCAGCCTAAATCGCTGAACTAAGCTACAAACTATGATGAAAAACCAAGTTAAAGTCTTGTCCCTGGACCATCGCACCTTCTCCTTTTGGAAATTTGGATGCATCGAACCTCCCGTGTGCAGTAGGTGAGATGCATCCTTGTTTCCCTGTGTTACAGGTGTGATATTCAGATAAGACTATTTCTGCCTCCAGATTTTGGTTTTTTTCTTCACTTTTCTTCAGCTTTATTCAGGAGTTTTGTTGTCTGTTCTCAGTATACCATTGTTAAAACTCCCTTCCTTTGCATCATTCGGCCTCCATTGTACAAATAATAGTGAATGTTTGTATGTATTTTTTCACCATTTACAGTTCTCCTTTACAAAAAGTAGCTTAATCGAACTGTCGTCTTTTGATTTGGAAGTGTCGCAAGTGTCGTTTTCAGTCAAACAAAAGAATCCTACTATTTTGATGGTTGATTACACTATTACTCTTGTATTTGATTTGAATTAATAGTATTTCAAGTGTCGAAAGCAGTTTTCAATTCAAACATCGCAAAGTGTCGTCCTTGCCTTCCTTTTGTTTTTGAAAAGAAAATTGTTAGTACTGTCGCTTTGAAAAGATAACCCATATTTGTACTTAGCATTCTTTTTGTCATTTACACATTAAGAAAGCAGAAAACAAATACATGCATGTGCATTTACACTTAGACTGCTTGTTGATTTTGATTTAGGACAGTGCATCTAGTGTGTGCTCTCTGCTCTATGTTGAAAGAATCATGTTTCTCTTTCTTTAGTAGCTAGGATTTTCATTGCAAAAAGAAGAGTAAACGACTGTTTATCATCTTAGGTTGCATTTTTAGGAATTGTATATCTACATCATGTGGTGAACCTTAAAGGCAAACTTCTTAAGAAAGATCAACTGTAAAATAAATTCAATGAACATAAAAATGCTCTGGAACCTAACGCACAACATTTAGAAGTCTAGGCTAGAGACGTATTCCGGGATCGTAAAACCTGGTAACTATCGCTTTCATCGTAGGTTGGGTGATTCCTCCTCTTTGAGACGACAAGTGCCAGTACGAACTTGTGCTCCCACATACCGTTGAGTATATATTGGGAGACCACAATAGGATATATCCTTTATCCTTAGGAAGCCATGTCTGCTGCCCTATCAATCACAATGCACTGAACATAGCATCCAGGAAGATTGAATGTCGTACCGTAAAAAGTATTCTGTAGTTTTGCGATTGGTTTGGTAATCCCTCTGTCTAGATTTCCAGAGTAGTCTCTTTTGTTACTTTTTAGACTCCTTAAAGGAAAGGTCCATCTGAGCACTTGTCACTTCAGGCTCATTAAAAATCGAAGGCGACTAGAGTCATATTTAGCTTTTTCTCGACTCGTAAAAATTGAAAAAGCAAGTTGTGTCAAAGAGTCATAAAATTTATTTTAATCGGAATAACGTCACTGTTCCCTCGTTGATCTTAGGTTGAGAAAATGGAGTCCACCAACTAAGGATTTCCCCTTGGGGGAAATCCTAGCCCTTTCTCCTCTTGGGGAGATGTTGGTGCACCTCATATGGCCACATTGTCCCTCCCAGGACTGACAATTGGCTTGCCCATATGGCTCTTCTCGACCTCTGTCGTTCAAACCGCCGTGGTTCCTAAACAATCAAATCAGCAACTAGATGATACTAGAGTTACCCCCCAACATTCTGCTTCGCTTGTTTCTTCCTCCCCTCCTTCCTCTTCGCTTGGCAAAGCTGGTGAAGCTAAAGACCAAGTAACTGAGAAGAAGAAGAAAGGGAAGAAGGAGAAAGAGAAGAAGAAGAAGAAGGAGCCAAAGGCGAAAAGGGGAACCGTGCATCATCTAGCGAAAATCCACACACTGCACCATCCAAACCGAAATCTCCATGTGTCATTTGCAAAGGAGACCACTATCATTGAGACTGTCGTTGCATCCCTCAGATCTTAAGGGACTAGTCTCCTCGTTTGCACCATTCGGTGTCATCAACCTCTAATGATCATGTTGAGAACACACCGTCAACTAGTGAAAATGAAGTCTCTGGATAGAAAGGAAAATGTAAATTTCCTTGCAGACTGTGCGAAGGCAATCATGCCATCCACTGTTGTCCCTTCCTGGACGAAGCTTAAAGAGTCTTGGATAATCGTCCTGCTTCACCGCTACGGCTTCCTCCTGGGTATAAGAAACTCTTTCCAAATCCATCGCTAATTGAAAATTCGACTGACACTCCCTTGTGGTTGGTCGAATCATCTATCATTGAAGATAAACCCTCTGAGTCCACACCAGACGAAAATCAAAAGGTTGAGGTAGCAGTCGACCCGGTCTTGTCTCCAGAAGGTCCATCTTCAGATGATACAGTCACCGAAGAGAATGGGAATGACACCGTTCAAATTATTTTCATAAACACAAACTTCGATGAACATGGGGGCAATCTACCCGTTCCTTTACCGCAGGAAGGAATTTCGTCAGGGTCATATCTTGTCGGTTATTTGGTCCCACCTCCAAGCAACCTAGTTGTTTCCTTCGATTGGAATCTACTAGGCAGACCCCGTTTACCGTCTAATGTACCATTCTGAATCATTGTACAAGCTTACAGAATGGTCATGGTTAGTACCATCATAGATGAAGGGGCTTATGTGAGTATCCTTTCCTCAACTGCTTGGAAAGCGCTTGTTTCGCCATCGCTTCTGCCTGAGATGTGAAATCTAACAAGCTTCGATAAAGGAACCAATCGACCGTTATGGATCCTTCCGAGTTTGCCTATAACTTTGAGAAGGAAAACTATATATCTGAACGTAATGGTAGTCCAAGGACCTTTAGATTATAATCTACTCCATGGGCGCGACTATATTTATAGCATAGGAGGCATCGTCTCCTCACTCTTTCGAGTAATGTGTTTCCCGCATGAAGGCCGAATGGTCCAACTCGTAGACCAGCTTTCATTCCCCGGCTCACACATAGCTAATAGTCAAATGCCATCCCTAAATGGTCTTTTCACGCAAGGAATGTCTCATCAATCTCCAGTCCATCCACCTGAAGAACGCAAGTAATTCAATGGACATGACTGAAACCCAAGGGGCATGCACCCTGGTCTGCTTCAGCAGGAAAACTTCAGGTATAGGGTAAGTTTCTGTGTAGGAATGTGACTGGTCTGACACACCCATCTGTTTAGGAAAATGGGGTTGGACTAGAATAGGATACCTCCATCAGAAGGTAGACCTTTCCCAATAGAACAAATTTTTTTCTACAAATTGAAGGGTAACCTGGAAAAGGTAGGCCTTTCCTGACATAACAAATGTTTTGTCTACAAATTAAAGGGTAACCTGGAAACTCTACTTCGCTATACCCAGGGGCATGCAAACCTTTTTTCACACAAATGAAAAGCGACCAACGTAATTCTAACTCTATAGTTCCGCTAACTTCAACTGCTTAAGTTAGGTGAGTGGTCAAAGGGACCGTTCACCTTCGCAGGGGCCGTATGGCGCCAGCAAAGTAAAGGAAAATGTTTTCCTACCTAACATCAGTAGTTAACTAAACCCTAGGATAGTAGTTGGTTGCTCCTAGCTTGCATGTGAGAAGGAGCGGAGCAAAGTTTCGAATGGTGCAAGCTCCTTAAAAGTTGAACCTGTCGGGGAGACATCCTTATTATACGACTGGCATGAGCAGTTTTATGTGAAGTTCAAGATTGTTAAAAATTAAACCGAATCAATGAGCAAATGTTTCCCCAGAGTTTAAGCTCACTAAAAAATGAACCAACCTCCAGTAAATAACCATTGAGAATGCATTATCATCAGCTTTTGAGCCTTGGTTGTGTTCCTGCCATCACCTCCACTCTATTTTAGCCGATCATGCGCCTCCATTTGATTGTTTACCCTTTTGAGGAACAGTTGTGAAGAGTGATTCAATTAGCCATCCTCGTGACACTGCCATGATTGAAAAATTCCAAACCTTACCTAGAATTAGCAGCTACCCAAATATATCACTCGTTCCTCAAAGACGAGTCTCCTTTAAGCTCTTTTCACTTTACTCGCAAATATGAAAAGATTGTCGAGCAGTTGGCCTCTCCAGCTCGTTAAAGCTAACGGAAGTGCTATCCCTCCTTTATATTTTAATCTTTTTGGACCTAAGGGATTATTACACAAAAATATCGAGCGCTTGTCTGGTTCGGCTCGTTAAAACTATAAAAAATTCATCCCTTTTGTATTATTTTATACTTTTTCAGACTTAAGGGATTATATGGCAAAAAAGGATTACCGAAGTTTTCTTTCTGTCCCTTTTCAGACTCTCTAAAAATGAAAATGGACAGAGTTGTCTTTGTCGTTAAACTCGTTAAAACCAATAGTGATAAACTTGTCCATGCAGACAAGAACAAGTTTCATTGTCGTTAATCTTGTTAAAACATAGTGACGGGTTTGCTCGAAGGGAAAATTATAGAACAAGAATATGTTATCCTCCTCAAGCTTGACAAAAATAAAGAGGTATTGGTCAACAATGACTGGGGAAAAATTGGGAAGAAAACTTGAAGAAACTTTATTGATAGCGAGTTGCTCTTGAACATGACACTTTCACTCCATCACCATGATTGAGTCGGGTTGGGTTATTCCGTTCACTGGTCATATTACCATTGGTCCACTGTACCATCCATCTTTGGGGTTAATGTTACCAATCCATTTCAGTGTCGCCGATATGTTCAAGAGAAGTCAATCAGAGAATTCACCAACCCATGTTGTGTCTCATCCACTGTAATACTTCACGCTCCATCCTTTCATGACTGCCACCCTGAACCCTATATTGTTAGATCGTTTTCACCTCCAAAATCATTTGTTCCGTTCCGTGTCGTAGATGTGGGATTCATTAAGCCCTCCTACGATGGGTTACTTCTTGTTGACGACAGCTCATTATCCAAGAAGTCAACCTAGGAAAAACCCTTTTAGTACTTTGAAGTTTACATGCCTCAATCGCAATTTTCTCACTTCCGGTGATAAGTTTACATCAATGGCCTTCGATCGAAATATTTTGCGTGGTGTTCGAAGCCAAGTCCCTTTTTCACACCACGCGAATTGTATTGTAGTACCTTTAAGGTCATCATCATTATCGGTGATTCTCTCGCGCCTGTTAACAACTTACATCATTGGCTGGTAATCAGGCGATGTATGTTCGACTCCAGAACATTTTCACGTTGATCGACTTATACTTCGGACGAAGATTGGATGAGTTTGAAGACGCCAGATCTAGTTTTATCCATTCAGGTTGCGATATATTCAAGAAAATAAAGACATCAAATGTACATCATTGCTGCATAGATGATCATCCAAATCAAAGGATGATGGCTCTACCAGAATCATCAGTCTGCAACACAGACGGTTGTCTGTCCAATGTACATGAAAATGAATTTATAAAGCTGAGCATGGGAATGCCTACCTCAGCTAGATCATGAAAATGTTATGAAGATAATGTATTGTATTTTATCTTATTACAGGTCACCTTCCAGTTCAAAAGAACCTTGGATCCTCATGATAAATCATTTCACACGACATCAAAGATCTATGACCTCATGCTTCAGGGGGCAACTGTTATAGACATATTTGGGCACTACAACCCCAATCACATATGTCCATAAACCAAGGGCTTCTGAGTCCCTAAAAGTGTTGTTTCATGCCCTAAAGGAACAAGGTCATCTGATTACATCATCTTCCAAAAGTTCTCCACAGAAAACTGCTCAAAATTGGTCAAAACTGGACCATACGGACTGCCCAGTGCAAAGGGTGCAATGCATCTCACCTGCTCAGTGTAAAAGGTGCGATACATACTGGAAAGCCCTTATGTAGGTAGAGACAGTGTGCAAGGTGGATGATCATGGAATCTTCTAGAAACTTCTCCTGTGACACTTGCCTCTCTGAATTCGCCCAGGGATGAGTAAGAGATCATCAATCTCCAAGTGGAATCAAGAACTATCGAGAGAGGAACTAATCAAAATCCCAAAACTGACTCCCCCCTACATCATCTATATATGGATCCTCATCCCAGAGATCCAGAGGCTGGATCTTGTATCTTGTAAGAAGTGTTGTTGGTTTCCTGGTGCAAAACATTAGTGTGGGGAATCTAAGCTTTTCATGAGGTGAAGAAGGGCTTTATGCTGGGAGAGAACCTGCGTCAGATCAATGGGTTGAATCTCTCTTCTAACCTCTATATCAATAAATTTATTCGAGTTTTCCTCCACATTCTTGTATGTTAGCTGATATATGCATGTATGTGGTCAATATATATCTGGTCCTATATTGTTTATGATTGTAGATCTCTGCACTTTGAAGGTATTATGTTGCTTTGACTTTTCAGGTACTCTTTGAAGTGGAGTGTTTAAGGGAAGAGTGGAAAACATTTGTCAAAGAGGAGAAGGAACAAGCGGAGAACCAAGCGAAAGATCAAGGTTGGTATTCTTTGCTCCTCTCCTATCTACTTCTCATAAAGGAAAGCAAAAGTAACTTTAATATGTTTGTTTCTAAGATAGATACTCGTCTTAGTGGGACTAGCAGCTCTGCATAGACACTAGATTTCCCGATAACATATGTCAAAGCAGTTAATCCTATATCCTCCTGCTAAACCCTTGCTAGAACATGATCTACCTCTCTGGTTGGAGGAGGAAGATGAGGATGTAGTCTATTCTGCACCGCTTTGTGCATTAGAAATTGCCATGGGGGGAAACCGCAAGATGAGGATGATATGATTGAAGATTTGATTCAGAATCCACCTCCCAGTGTATCACCATTAGAGGACATAGTAAGAGAAACCAAAAACAACCACTCAACTGATCCCTATACGACCAACTCCACTCCTCTCCATGTTAAGAATATAGAGTTCAGCATAGAAAGAACCTTGAAATTCAATCCATCCTTATCCACTTCCTAGGAGAAGGAGCTGTGTAGCTTGCTGAGAAAACACCTAGATGCCTTCGCCTGGAGTCATAAGGAGATGAAGGGAGTGCACCCTTCAGTATGTACTCATCATATATACATCAAGGAAGATTGCAAGCTAGTCAGGCAACCTCAAAGGAGGATGAATCCAGTACTTAAAGATACAGTTAAGGAAGAATTATAGAAACTGCTTGATGCAGGATTCATCTATCCCATCTCTGACAGTGAATGGGTCTCTCCTTTGGTGCTAGTTCTAAAGAAAAATGGTAAGTGGAGAATCTGTCTCGACTATCAGGAATTGAACAAAGCCACTAAAAAGGACCATTTCCCTTTACCTTCATAGTTCAAGTGTTAGATGGTCTAGCAAGGAAAATTTTTTTCTCTTTCCTAGATGGGTTTAACAGGTACAATCAGATTCAAATAAGCTCAGAAGACCAAGATAATACCACTTTCACTTGTCCTTGGGGTACCTTTGCATACTGAGTCCTTCCTTTTGGTTTGTGTAACGCTCCCGCCTCTTCCAAACAGCGGTATTGTGTATATTATCCGAATTAGTTCATGATGCAGTAGAGATATACATGGATGACTTTACTCCTTATGGCTCTGACTTTTAGGAAGCCTTATCTAATCTAGGAAAAGTTCTAAACAAGTGTATTGAGATGAACCTATCCCTCAGTCTAGAAAAATGTGAATTTTTCATGACTGAAGGGACCGTGCTAGGTCATGTAATATCTCAATAGGGATTACAGGTGGACCCTAACAAAATTGCCATCATCCAATGGATCCCACCTCCTCAAAAAGTGAGATATGTCAGAAGTTTCCTAATTTTAGCTGGGTATTACCAGAGATTCATTAAAGATTTCAACAAGCTAGCCTCTCCTTTGTTTGGCCTCTTAGGTAAAGATGTCAAATTCATATGGTCGGAAAACTGTCAAGAGGCCCTAGATACCTTGAAGAGCAAGCTCGTGACTGCCCTAATTCTGAGAGGCCCAAACTGGGCCCTACCTTTCCACATTCACATAGATGCCTCGAACAAAGCAACAAGAGCAACATTGAGACAAATTGATGAAAAATTGCTTATGCCATATACTTTATAAGTAAAAATTTGTCAAAGGTCGAGTTAAACTATACAGTGATCGAGAAGGAACTCCTCACTGTCGTGCATTCCTTAAACAAATTCAGACATTATATCATAGGCTATCAAACCTTTGTGCACACTGATCATGCTACAATTAGATATTTAATGGACAAACCGGATGTGAATGCTCACATTATTAGATGGTTTCTTTTACTGTAGCAGTTTGATTTAACCATTATTGATAAGCCTGGTAAAGAAAATGTTGTTGCTGACTTTTTGTCTAGAGTAAATTTGCCTACAGGTAAAGAAAGAATGGTGGATGACCAAATTCCAGATGAACATTTGTTTTCTATCTCAGTACTCTCTCCATGGTTTGTTGATATAGCAAACTACTTGGTTTCAGCATAGTTTCCACCACACTTTTCTTCAAAAGAGAAGAGCAATATAGTAAGGAAAAGCACCCCTTTTACCTGGATTGTGGGAAATCTCTTCAAACTTGGCCCAGATCAAATCTTGAGAAGATGTGTCAGGGAGGAGGAAGTCTTTGACATCCTCTTGATCCGTCATGATGGGCCTTGTGGAGGTCATTTTGCAGCAAAAAGAACTGCCTTCAAGATAATGCAAGCATGCTACTACTGGTCCACTCTTAATTAGGATGTGAGGAGATATACCAGCCAGTGTGATCGCTGTCAGAGGATGGGGAAACCTACTCCAAAGGATGAAATGCCCATGCAACCTCAAGTGACCTTTCAGCCATTTGAGAAGTGGGGCATGGACTTTGTGGGGCCTATTAGCCCTCCTTCAAAGCAAAAGAAATACATCATTGTGTGCACTGATTACCTGACAAAGGGGCAGAAACAATAGCAATCAAAGAAGTGACAGAGGAAAAAGTAGCTGAAATTTTGAAAGAGAAAATATTCTACAAGTTCGAGTATCCAAGAGAATTGGTCACAGATCAAGGTAGTCAGTTTACTTCCAATTTGATTGAAGACCTTCTCACACATCATAGAATCAAGCACAGGACATCGACCCCTTACATTCCACAAGCCAATGGGCAGGTGGAGGTCACTAACAAAGCATTCGAAGGGATCCTAACAAAGGTAGTGAGCAGTAGCAGAAAAGACTGGGCCAACAGATTAGTTGAGGCCACTTGGGCCTACAACACAACTTGGAAGACCACTACAAGGTTCACACCCTATGAGCTGGTCTATGGGAAGAAGGCTTTGCTTTCAATAGAATTTGAATTCAATACCCTGAGGATGGTAGCTCAACTGGACCTAGACCTTAGCCATGCACAGAAAGAAAGATTACTTCAGCTCAATGGTTTGGATGAACACAGAATGCAGGCCCTTCTCCATACAGAGGTAGTTTAGCTTCAAAGAAAGATATGGCATGACAAAAATATCAAGGAGAAGCAATTCCAAGAGGGAGGCTGGGCACTACTCTATGATTCAAGATATAAAGATTTCAAGGGCAAGCTAAGGACAAGATGGTTAGGACCCTACACTGTGGAGAAATGCAATGACAATGGTTCAGCTTTGATCAGAACTATTGATGATGAATCCATCTCCATGCTTGTTAATGGACATTGGTTGAAAGTCTACAAGAAACCCCTCTCCAAGCGAGAGTTCATTAAATATTTGAATAAGACAGTGATGGTAGTGGAGCATGTCTTAGCCTCCACTTCACCCACTCATTGAAGAAAAAGAAAGAATAAAAAAAATAAGGACTCAAGTGAAAACCTCCATGAGGCGCTTGAGCCCCATCATTGGGTTGAAAAGCTCTTATGAGGTGGCCCAGTGATGTCAAAAAAGAAAAAGAGAGAAAAATAAGATCCCTAGGTGAAAACCTCCCTTCGAGGCACCTAGGTCAGGAAATTAGGGTGAAAACCTCCCTGAGGTGCCCTAGTTGTTTTCAAAAAGAAAAAAATTAAAAAATTAAAAAAAATGAATTTCCAGTTGCATTGCGGGTTTGCAGGAGGACTACAGGAAGCAGTAGAAGGTGCCAAGGGAGCCCTGAAATCAACACCAGCACCTATCCTACCTTTCCACACCTTTCTCCATCATTCTTGGCATTTTTTTCACCCCACTTTGTTTATTTTTCAAAAACTATGTTTTCTACAGAAGGCTTTGTGTTTTCTACAGGAGGCTCCTGTAGGAATTACAAAGAGCCAGAAATGGATATAAAAGACATTTTGAGGGATAGGTAAGCTTCATAAAAAATCTATTAATCCTCCTACAGTCTTCAAACCTCCTTGTCATCATGTCCAAGCTTGCGTCACACCCCAAGCATCATTCGTGTTCTTATCTAAGAAAAATATAGAAAAAACAGTTCTTCACGAAAAGAAAAAATAAGAAAGGGAACAACACCATCAACCTCACCTGAAGCCTACCTATTACCTCTCCATCTCTATCTACATCTCTGGCATCATCCTCACAGCTCCAAGCACAGAAAGAAGTTGAAGTTTCAAGGGGAGTAGCAGCGACAGGAGCTCCTATAGGAATTCTTGTAGCAGCTGATCCCATTAAAATCTAGCATCAACAGTAATAGGGTGAAAATATGAAGGTTGAAGAAGACACCTGAAGCTCAGATCCAACTAGAGAAGAACCTGCACAAGGCATAGTCACACATTAACAAGCAGACAACATGCATCAAAAGAAACAAGGGCATGCAGCAGCGAGAAAGAACCACAACACCTCATAAGCAAATACATTCGGATCTGAGGTAAGTAACTAACCCCCTCCTCTGTTTGAATTTGTGTAATTAGAAGGCATACAAAAGTAATGAGATGGTTGAGGTTGAATGAGGGAAAGGTAGCCAATTAACTTGGACACCTTCATCTAGGTGACTCCACTCATCCGAAGATGTCACCCACACGTGCGCACCGTCAACTCAAGAAAGACGTCAAGGACAAGTAGTGGAGGAAGTGTGAACTCCGATGAAATAATGAGGGATTATTACGAGGAAAGGGCCATGATGACAAGGTAGGTGGGGACCAATGGTCTGAATATGGCCAATGTACAATTTGCCAGCTCACCCTCCATCACTGAAAATATCCATAGAAAGTAATAAGTACTCCTCCTCGAGCACTCTCACCACCTTTTCCTTCATTCTCTCCTCGAAACTCTGCTCCTGAAATCTCCTCGTGTCCCCACAACCTCATAACCATTGTTCTCCATTAATCTCTCCTATATTCTTGCTCTCAGCATTTTCTACAGGAGCACTTATAGGTTCTACAGGAGCACCTATAGGGATTTTATAGGAGGGACAATAGTCTTCTATAGGAGGGCTAGTGAGTTGTTTTGAAGGGAGAAAAGACGGGTTTTAGCATGATTCTCGGGTTGAGGAGGTAGGTTCCATGGATACCCCCACTGAATATCAAAATATGCAAGTGATGGTTTATATTCAAGGGTGAAACCAAGCCTTTAGGTGGAGGAAATACATCAAAAAATTCTGCTTATTTCTAAAAAAAACATAGTCTCTTTGTTTCTCTATTTTTATTCAAAAATTGTTGTCTCCTTCTCCACATTTGGTTTCCCAAAGAAGCATAAACAAAATGACAGGAGGTTTTATGAGGAAGGAGCCCACCAACTCCTCTAGGCTCCATGCACATCCCCAAGTAGTGGACATATTTACAAGAGCAAATTGGATGAAATTTTTTGAGAAATTCTAAGGGTTTAATGAGGAAATTGCTCACGAATTTGCCCACTCTTTGGTCCCTCACACCAGAACACATGACATTATCACCTTTAGAGGTCTTTCCATGGAGATAACCCTTAAATTTATCAGTAGGGTCACTACCCTTCCTCTTGGATTGCCTTGGAGTAAGGATGAGAAACCAATTGGCCAGGTTGCTAAGAAAAACTTTTTCCAAAACAATGAAACCCCTGGAGAAATTAAAAATGGCATTAGAAGGGCTAGCATACCATATCCTTGGGATGAGGTTAGCTACCAAATAATCAAATATATTTCCTATGAAGGGAGGTAAAACATTGTCTATGGTTACCATTTTAGAATCCTTCATGAATTAAGATATGGCATGGACACTCCAGCCCCTCAAAAGCTCAACATCCCCTACTTCCTCCTGCAATCTATCATTGACTCCAACACTAAAATTCAACCAGGGAATTAAGAGTAGCTCGCTCACCATGGGTTAATCTAAATTTTAGTGGAAGAAGCCATCCATACATTTACACTCCCAATAGCATGGGAAATCTTCTGAAACATGACAGCAAAGGATGACATAAAAGCCCTAACCTATGATATCAGTCCTACTGGCATTGAGGAGGAAGAGAAGCAAGGGGGAGAAGGTGAAGCCACTGGTAACTTAGTAGAACAAGAAGGGAAGGGGGAAGAAAATAAGATAGAGGAGGAGAAAGCTGAAGAAACAGAGCAGGAAGAAACAAAGCAAGTAGAGACAGCAAGAGAAACAGACGGAGGAGAAAAAAGGGGCAGAAAAGACAAAACAAGGAGAAGTGTCCCCTAAGACTCTAGAAAGAGAGGCAAAAACTACTCTCACTAGCCTCAGTACACCCATTAAGCCAAAACAGAAGAGGAAAAGGCAGGCCTCCATGTATTTCAGGGCTCGGAAGAACACAAGAATCAAAACATGGAAACCCCAACCTTCTTCAAAAGTTACAATTTTAATTGAAGATTCACCCTCTGCCCAAGGAAAAGAATCCCCTCCTAAGGCACCTATCACATATGAAAGGGGGACTCCCAGATCTCCCACATGGAAAGAAAAGGTAGAACTACAATACCCAAAAACAATCCTACAGGAGGCACAGACAGCTCTAGAGGAGACACTGTCAAAACTACAGGAGACCCAAAAGCTTGAGAAAAGGATAGAAGGAAAACCAAATGGAAAGCAGGAAGAAACGGAGCTATAAGAACCTGATCCCCATCTCAGTCTTGGCTCCTTCTACAGTCTTCTCGAGGGGGGTAGAATAATTCCACAAAAATTTGCAATTCCACTATTCTTTGAATTAGAGAAAGATAGGATAAGAACACATAGGTGGATGCAAATAGCCAAATCCAAAGGATTTGAGGATATTGGCCATATGGAGAACAAACTCATAGAAATGGGTAGAGAATTGAGTGCTATCAAACATAGGGAAGCAATTATAAGAAGCCAACTTCAAGCATAAAATGAATTGCTAAGGAGGCAGCTGCAAGAGAAAGAGACCCAACTGGCATGCATGGCCAGCTAATCCATGGAGGAATTGCAATGTAGAACACCAGTAAAATCATATGGTTTGTATCTCAAGGACCAATGGTTGCAATTTTAGATAAAGGCTTTGGCACAAAGAGGCACAATGCCTTTCCAAGATTACAGGTAGTTTATGAACTAGTGTGACCAAAGCACATCAAAAGATAAGGCAAAGATGGCAGAATTCTACCTACATAACATGGCCCTCATAGACATGAATGTGTGGGACCCCAGTGCCAGGCTAGGGGACCTGCAACTAATGGCCATGGCCTCATGGATGAACCATGAAGAGTTAAGGGTAGCAAAAATAAGAAGATTGATGGTAAAAGAGTAGAATGAGCCATTAATGATCAAAGTTGAGCCATCAGACCCCGTGGCACTCATCAGAATACATAACTTGCTTGCCAATAATCCTCAGATTGACCCTAGATATATAAGTGATTAGGCACAAGCCATTGCACACTTTGAGGTTATGGAAAGGCTACTTGGGGATGACTGTGCGCATGCATATATGAGAAGATGGAACACCTTACCACACAGTCTACAGATTAGGGAATATCATTCCCTAATGAGGATGAAGGAAGAATTAAGGAGAGTGCCAATGTATAAGCGCTCCATTCAGAGGCTGAAGGTCAATTGGATTGGCCTCAAATTGAGTCCCCCACTGCTGCTAGGCATGCTAGAAGGTAGAAGAGAAGAAGAAGAGCAGGAGCAGTGGAAAGAGATAGACAAGAAGGTAGGATTCTATCACAAGGAAGAGGAGACCACATCAGAAGCATGGGATGCTAGGGAGGCCACCAGGGCTATAAAATATGAGGAGATGGGCTAAGTTGATCAGAGGATGAGCAACACTTTCAGTAGGGGGGTGATGATGAACCTCATAAATGAGTAATTATATGGGCTCATTTTACCTCCTAACCTAGTCAAATCAACCATTCTCTTAGCTTATTGTGTGATTTTCTGATTATATTTATGCTTGTAGAGTGAGTTGATTTATTTATGATGCCATGTGGTCTAGCATGTGTTTAATGCAGATTATTGATGATTTTTGAGGTCAAAGTCAAGGATCCAGTGGACAAATGGAAGCAATAACTTGAAGTGGACAAAGGAGAGGAATTATATGAGGGAACCCCCCTAATTTATTACTCCTCACTTCAAATTCCCCTTCATTGAGCTCAGAGCACAAGCAACCAAGTCATGTACTAGAAGGCAGCCGAGCAAATGGAGGATGATTGATGACTATCTCGAGTTTTGGGAGCCAAGCCTCCCTGATTTTAAGGAAGTTGTTGGTAGCTTCATTTATATAAGTAGAGGGGCCTAGGGCATCACTAGGGTCGGATTTTTGTTGTACTTTTGCTTATGTAAACTCTGCTCAACTTCGAGCTTATTATTTTTGTGACAGTTTCATGTAATCTTGTTATTGTTTTGAAATGAAGATGGAATTCTTTCTAAGTTAGCACTGAGTTACCTCAGAGGGCTGAAGCTCTTGGGTTAGGGTCCAACCCAAGTAGCCAAGCTCCTCTTTACTTGTATTTTTATGTTTTATTTCAGTTTGTAGAATAGGTTGTTGTTAGATGAATTACTTTTATGATTAAGAATAGGTTGCTTTGGATGATTCAATAGTTTTCTTCGATTTGTGATTTCTATAGTAGGTTAAGCAATGATAAAGAAAAGATCCAAAAGACTAGCAACAGTGCCTTGGCCTCTCTTCCTTCCTCTAGGACCATGATTTGAGGCGAAGACCCTCTTACTGGCCCAAAAACATAGATTTTCCTCATTCATAGGACTTCTAGTGTTTATAGCTTTTTAGTTGGTTAATAGTCTAGTTTTCTTTGCTTCAGAACTTCTTCATCATGCTTAATTCTTTATTTACCATATTCTTCTTCCATGCTTTCCTTTCTTGCAGTAGTTATCAGCATTTCCTTTCATAGATCATAGTTTAGATTAGTTTGATGCAAAACTTTGTTTTTCTAGATGCACTTATTTCATTGCTTGCTTAATCTCATTGGTTGACTGTCAGTTGTTTATGCAGCAGATATCTTCTAGTAGTATGCCAGCCTATCATCCAACCCATCCTCCATCTAATCCATGCCCTACAAGTTTCCCAAGTCTCCACTCAATTCTGCCTTAGTTTCTTGCATTTTCCATAGAATTTCTTCCTCTCTCCTTGAGAAAATCCAATCATCTTTCTCTCTCCTAATGATTCTTGGTAGACCCTAGGTTCCCTACACTTCATTCTATCCTTCATCCACGTTTTCCACCCACTCTCACACCCTCAAAATAACCAAAACTTCTCTCGGCCTCCTCCTATAGGCCTCCTGTAGAAAATTGTTTTCCCTCCTGTAGATTTCCTGTGTCCCGCTATAGATTTTCCTGTAGGCTTTCTTTTGAAGGCCAAGAGTGGGAAAAGCCTCCAGAAGGCCACTTGAGGCCTCCTAGGACCCAACCACACCATCCTACACCCTCTCAAGTCCCAAAACCACCCTTCAACACCACCTATTTGCTGCCACATTCACAAACAATAAATCACATGCATGTCAAATTCACATAAAAATACATAAAAATCCAAAAACATGTTTTTTGCTCATTTACTTCCAGAAATAACTTAGTTAGATGTTGTTTACTTCCTTGAGTAGGTAATGGCATTCTTTTAATGGTTTTCATAGTGCTTTCTGCAAAAGTAGGATTCATTGGTTAATTAGGTTTTACTTGGTTTGCTTACATTTCAGTCTTTCTCCTTTATGCAGTTAGAGTAGTATTTATAGAATAGTCTTTCTCTCCTTTCATCACATATAGAGCTTCTTCTGGAATCCATAGAAGTTTGCTTGAGCTCCTAGTGATCTTGCGCCAGTTGACCAAGTGACAACTTGTAGTAAGAACTAATACATATGCATACAACATCGTTGCTTCCAAGTTTGTTATGAACTATTGGGTTGATAAGAGTAAAGTAAGTAGCCTTGTAGTTGCAGCATTATTGTTGCAATATTGGCGCTCACCACTCCCTCGTCTTTATTTTCTTCCCCCATTGGTGACCATTAGGGTTTGCGAGGCTGATCTTACAAAGGTTCAACCAGATCGAGCCCTAACTCTTTATACCCCAACTTCATTGGTGACATGCAAAGGAGGATTGAGAAAGAGTAAACCTGTTTGATACCACTAATCCAAATTTAAACAGGAATGCAACAAATTACAGATATAACCATAAACACAGAGATGCAGCAGAAATAAAAATCCATTCCATTAAAATCAAAGAACTGAAATATGCTTACATACAGAATGGAAATAAACTAGCTCAAGCGATGGTAGCTTATCTCTGAGAAGAGATGTGGTAGCTACATGCCTCTGAATTGTGTTACAATGAGGCTTGAGGGCCTATTTATTATTGAGAAATAATGGAAAACCCCAAACATCCAAAAACCTAACCCTAGGAGATGAAACACCAAATTATGGGCCCCGTTGGGGTAAATTGGTACATCAACTTCCCGAGGTTGTAACTTTGGCATACGATATTTGTTTGACACACACAAAAACTCATTAGAAAGATATTTCCGAGGATGTCAACTTCAAAATCCGTGTTCACCACCGGTGATTTTCCAAAAAAACATCATTTAGGACCTCAAAGCGGCTCCAGAAGTTTAGGACTCGAAAAACTGCCAAAAATAGTAAACTATGTTACAATTAAGGAAACTGAAAAGCTGAAAGAAAAAATGGTGGGGATCCAAGTGGAATAGGTGGGTGGACACCAATATCCACCTAGATCAATGGTGGATGAACTGTTCTTTGGGCCGCGTTACTAGCTCTTCTGTCTGTGTTTTGGCTCTGGTTTAGTTTCGAGGTGGGAGGTACTTCAGATCAGTTCCATTGGTATTTGAAGGGGTGGGTATGTGACGATTGCCTCCTGGTGTCCTACTGTCTTGGCAGGTCACATAACTCTCATTGGGAGGGATGAAATTTGCGCGAGCTTGATTTGGGGTGGCGCAAAGGGCCTCGGGAAGATGAAGTATCGAGCCTCTAGTCCGGGGTCGACAAGTTCTGGTAATTAGTTCTGTGATTTCTTGTTCACTGCTCATTTCAGTTCAATTTGGTTTTTTCTATCAAAAGAGAGGTTAAACTGTAGGACCCTTGGAAAGTGCTACTCTGGTTGGTGTGGGTTTGTCTGCCTTTCATTGGTCGTCTGCAATTCCCCTTGGCTCGCCTCAATGTCACACCAGGGGAGTTGTGCACACTAAGGGGGAGCTCCTACTCGTCTAAAAGTGAATCAATAACATAATGAGGGAAGCTATTCATCCTATAATGATTCCACCAACCGAGTCATAGAGGAGGATGTGGTCATTTCTCGTGATTTCTCTTCGAGGCAAGTTTTAGCTCTAGTCACCTTGAATATGATTGCAAACCAGTTGCACCATGTCCAATGGAATATAAATATTATGAAGAATCGGTGCTACGAGGATTGAAATGAATTGGTAGCTTGCATCAATGATGTACAACATGTCCAGAATGAGATCTTGGATAATTTGGAAAGCCTTTGACGACAACACTAACGCACCAACGATCACCTTCACACTCTAGAGGTGAGGATAGAACACATTGAATTTCAAATGCATGATCATGTAGCTCTCTTTGTTTCCCCTCCTATTTTTCTACCCAATCCGCCTCCTTGAGATGTTTCTTGTAGATGTGGCTAAATTTTGGTAAATGTATGGTATGGCGAGTAGGCCAAGAAAAAATAAATTTTGGTATTGAGTGTAACTATTTTCCTCCAGGCCCTATGCTCTCTAAATTTTGCTTGCATGAGAAGAAAGGGTCTTTGGAAATGGATTTTGTACTTAGTTTCCTTTCGATAATATAAGACAAGCTTGTTGACCGACAAAAAAAAAGTTTGCATAAGTGAGTGCATATTTTCATAGTTATTCATGTTGTCAAGAATTTTCAGAAGGAAATTGTGTAAAAGATTTAATCCTTCCGATTCATCACATAGATTTATTTTCTGAAAATTCTTGACAATGTTTTCATAGTTTTAGTCCCAAAATAATTTATAACTTTCGATCATGTAAGGTTTCCAACCCTTTGATCCATCACATTTACACATTTGCAATAAATATTATGCACCATTGGTCATTTGAGAAATGCACTACTTTATTACTTAATTACTTGTGGTATCATCTTAAAAAAAAGAATTAATCAAAAGTATATTTCATGATCCTCAACTATGGAGGCATGAAGAATTATAATGACAATGTTGGTATACAACATGTTGAAGCACAATAAAAGGATTATTTACTAAACCCTACTAATCACGTGCGCACACACACACACACATACACACATACACACATACAAAAAATGGTTCATTGTGGTATGAAGATCACCTATATTTATGTAAGAATTCCCAACTCAAAGAGAAGGTCCTTTCATAATTGCACACCTCTATAGGAGGATTTTCAAGGTTCTTGAAAACTTACCACAAGATTAAAAATGATTTTTTCTAGGAATCTTTTCAAATTGATGTTCAAAATTTTGTGGGTAAATGTGTGGTCTGCCAATGGAAAAAGGGAGTGAAAGTTAAGAGCCCAAGTTTCCTACAACCATTAGTTGTACCAAGTCAATGTTGAGAAGACGTTTCAATGGGATTCACTATAGGTTTATCCAAGTTTGAAGGAAATATTGTCATCATGGTAGTAGTGGACGAAATTGCAAAGTTTGACCATTTTTTTTTTCTCTTTCTCATCATTTTAAAGAAAGTATAATGGCCACAACATTCATGGATACCATTTACAAGGTACATGGAATCCCCATTGTAAGTAATAGAGAACCAATTTTCAATGATTTTTTTTGGACATGATTATTTATTTTTTGGATGCTTAATTGGATCACAACTCCTCTTACCATACTTTGATGGGAAAATTGAGATTGTGAATAAATGTCTAGATGAGTATCTTCATTGATTTGCATTTGATGGTTAAACAAAAATTTCATAAAAATGTCTTTTTGTATTTCATCAAATATGTCCCCATTTATGACACTTTATGGATACCATTCTTCATTCATCATGTTTCCCTTTAGAGGAAAGTAAAGGTTCAAGCAGTTAGAGAAACACAAAGAGCACCAATAAGAGGCTCTCAAACTATTAATGGATAACTTGTTACAACACACAATAGGATGAATAAAGGGTATATCAATGTCATAGCGAAGAGAAATTTGAAATGGGTGATCAATTATTTCATTAGGAGAATTTTGAGGTCTAAAATAGGCCTCTTAAGGAAAATAATAAAATAATAGTTAAAATAATAAAATAAGATTTATGATTTTTTAAAGAAAAGGAAAGGATTTTGTATTTTCGGCTTATCTTGCTATAGGTTTACGAAAATATCAAGTGTAGACACATGTTGTATGCATAATTCAATTGATATCCAACAAGTACCCACTTTGCATACTTCTGAGTACACCTACATAGAAAAAATTAAAAATACATAAAAAAGTGTATTGAACAAATTTTTTTCATGCATTTTATTTATTTATTTATTTATTTATGTAGGTGTACTCAAAAGGATGCAGAGTGGGTACTTGTTGGATGTAGAATTAAATTATGCATCTAATAGGTGTCTACACCTGACATTTGAGTAAATATAAAAGGAGATTAGCCAAAAATATGCTATTGACATAGGCTCTATGATGATTAACACTAGTAAGTCTTGATAATATGGGTGAGAAAGAAGTCCAAACTATTGGCATGAAGGGACCCCATTCCATCATGATTGGTGTCGACCCATACATTAAATCAAGTCATAATATACACATATGAGATGTAAAGTTACAACAAAGAATGTTTTGTGAAAAAATTAGAAAACACAAGACCTCTTTTCTAATGTATAGAATAAAATGCCAAAGGAGAAGAAATGAGCTTGGAGAAGCTAAATGGTTGGGGACATTTGAAGTTCTAGTTATCCACTAGTTGAGTCATCCTCTTATATACTATTTTCCCCACAAAGGAAGATGGGTTCTTTGGCTAAGATTGAGGGGAATGCTTCCCAAACTTCTAGGAGGAGCATTGTGGTGAATTAGAGAGTTTGTAGCCTTACTATTGTTAAATACTAAAGAGAATTATCAAAGTTAATTGAACATTTATTTTCCCATTTGGGTCTCCAAGGAAAGAAATGTCTCACATTTTATGTTTTTCTCTATGTATGAGTGATTTAATATGTTAATTTTCTTACTACATTGATTAAGAATCTCTTTGTATGTGTTTTAATGGTTGTGGGTGGGATTTGAAATTATATATAAGGAAAATTCATCATTAGAATTTTCAATTTATAAGTACATTGTGTTTTGTTTTCTAGTATAGATTCCAACAACTAGGAAACCTCCATTGTGGGATGTCAAATTATCTCATAGTTTAGTGGTTTTTGTTCAAATTCCATTGCAATAGTTTATGGGGTTTCTAATTTAGTTTATCAAAATTTGTTTTATTTTGTTATATATTTCTAAATCTCCTATAGGTTGTATGTCTTCCCCACACGTTGCAATTCTACCCACAGGGATGTATGCCTCTTCCCTAAGTCCATTCCTTCATTGGCTATGTGGTTCCACCTAACCACAAGCTGCATTTACCTCCACTGAGCAAATTTTGTTGTTGGTTGGGTGCTTTTTTTCTCCCACCAGCCATATGCTCTCCTAATTGGTCATGCACTCCTATATAAATGTAGTTTCTTTGTAAGCTAGCCATACGCCTTTCACATGACATATGCTCTCATTGGTTGGTCGTACATCCACCTTCAAGTTGTGTGGTAGGGTGTTGTTCTCAAAGCATTAGGTTGAGTAAGAAATTGTCTTCTTGTTTCCTAGAATTTGTCTCAAGAGAATGGAGTGATTGTCTTATCCATTCTTTGAAATTACTATTTATATCATATGTTTGAGATGGATTAAGAGTTCCATAACAATGATTTGGAAATGGTGTGAAGGCTTAGAATTGTGCCTTATGTAATCATGGTTGAATGTTGAATGAGCTTAGTGTAAATTGATGAATGTTGCTGGTAAGCGCATTTCATAGGTTGCGAGGATTGATCTAATAAATATTCTAACCACCACAACTCATTTGAATAATAAGATTTTTTTTTTTAATTTTTTTTTAATGTAGAAAATTTAGATTGTAATGATAAACTAGCCATAAACCTACTATTTACAAATTATAGCTCTCCCCAATAAAATTTTTAAGATTACATGTTAAGTTCAATATATTAAAAGTGTGTTTTTTTACTATTATTTTTTTTCTTGATTAGTTGAAAAACAAAAGTGATATGCAATATAATAAAAAATCATTGTACAATAAAATATAATCCCATTATATTTGAAATATCTTTTAAAAAATAAAATAACAAAATAATCACTACAAAGTTATAAAAAAGCTATTCATATTAAAAAAAATTATTCACATAAAAATAGAAATCATATCCATGACATATAACATCGTAACATTTATAATCACTACACAGTTAAAAAAAAAAAAAAAAAAAAAAAAAAAAAAAAAAAAAAATACCCTATTCATATAAAGAAAATATAATAGAAACCATATGCATTGCACGTAACATCATAACATTCCATAAATATATAAAGTTCCAAAAATAAGGAAAACAAAAAAGCTAATAACTTTTGAAAAAATAAATCTAATCAAAAAATTCAATTAAATAATTAAAAAAAACTAATTAAATATAACATTAAAAAAAAAAAATTACAAGAATGATGATAAATTCTTTGTCACGTTGCATTAGAACACCTGACAAGACAATTTCACTAAGGACAAATAACGAAGACAACTCCATTCATAGCTTAATTTTATATTTCAAAAATGCCTCTTAATCTCGAAGAACACAAATCATATTAGCATAAATCTCACTCAAATTTCTATATACCATCACTTAAAAAATTTCTCATGTATGTACGCTTATACGCAACGAATAGTGAACTGCATGTGAAGGATAATATATATATATATATATATATATATATATATATATATATAATTAAATTTCGCATATTTTTAATTTTTTGTCCACTGCATTCAATAATGAGGTGTTCTCATTATTCGGAGAAAACTTTTAAAAACATGAGATTTTATTTATAATTAAACTTCACACATTGCCTTAAGTTGTGAATATGAAACAACCATAACCTTGCTGTGTTCTCTGTGAATTATTAGCATGATAAAAGCTCTCACATAACATATCTACACAGTTCAAAGTGGTCATTCTGCATTGTTCATAAGGAAAATTTTCATAAAAGTATACATTGATGTAAAACTAAAAAGAAAACACAAGAAATATAGAGTCAAAAGTTTGTTGTTCATGATTATTATAATAGAAATTAATAAAATGGAAACCCAAGACAAATAGAGTCAAAATTTTGCTGTTTATGATTGTTATAATAGAAAGTACAAGGGCACAAAATAATGACAACATACTTGAAGGCAATGAACGTACAATAAGATTGGGCATGTGGACATGATTGAGGGGCAGTCTGTGTAATTGCGGTGCCCTTTGTAATGATTCCTTTTACTAAATTGTAAATATTAGCATGCATATATGCACTCTTGGCAAGCATATATGCACTCCATGCAATAATAATTTTTAAAACTAAATTAAATATATTGGATACCATGTTTTTGTTTACTTCATGATGAGAAGCAAAATTCATTCTGAAAACGCAAAATGAAAACATATTTGTATTATTTAGGGTAGAAGTGGTATTTATATAATTATAAATATAAATAAATTGGTATGTTATGTGGATTGTAAATTTTATGAACACCAACAATTAATTTTACTCCTTATTCTTTATTTTACTTTATACCAATTAAAGATACTAAATCTGCAATGGACACAAATTCACCTAAAGCAATAAACTGCAACCCTAAAATAAGCTGTTAACCTTGGACCTACCCTGGAAGGAAGGTTTTTGCAGTTAAAATGTTTGTTGACATGGGATCTATTAAGCCCTGAAAGCTGTGTATTGATCCTGAAACACAGGTTCACATGCATCTATGTTAAGAAATTGTACAAAACAAGAGAACTGCAGGTAAGAAAATCAAAATGGGAAATCCGAGGTTAGCATTCATATATGTTAGTCTATTAATAATTCTGTCTAACAGTAAAAGTTAGAAGAAGGAAAATCGTTTAGTCAATGTAAATATGGCCTTTTCTTATTGTATAGTAGAGGAATTACAGTGAGCAGCTTTGAAAGAATATGGCTCCAACATCGCTTCAAGCGCTTGGAGAACATTACGTTATGATCCTTCCAGCCATTTCTTCCCTACTGTAATAATCAATACAAGATTTTGAACGAGCTTGGGCTCCTCAGTTGAAACCCAGCTTGCAAATTCGTATATGTTACTAAGAAACTATAGACGATATTGTAATTTATCTGCTCCTCACATTACTTCTGCCAGCCATTGATAGTAGAAACTGAAACTTTTACAAGAAATATAGTAAAAAGAAACTGGAAGACTGGTGTCTTCCTCTGCCTTTGTGTGACTTGCCGATGAATCCATCTCCAGATCAGGGAAGGGCAACAGCCCTAACCCCTGTCTGGGGGACCAATAACAGCAGCTTGTTATGTGGATTAATGTCTATCATTTCAACCAGGATAGAACTAAAAACACTAAAACAAGCAGGTAGAGACATCCCATATTTCAGGCTCTTAATATATATAGAGAATCCTAGGGCCCATCTAATACTGAGTGCAAATCAGAATTATTAGAGAGTAACAAAGCAATAGAGAACCCAATAGCCATTAAAAATTTATGCTGACGAGACTAAAACGTCTCCCTCTCCGTCCCCCACTAAGTGATGCTTATCCATGAGTGCCCAGTGCCCATGTTTTTCAGACCAGTGCCCAACAGTAATTTGACATCCCAGTCCACATCATACAGAAGGAGCGTGAGCATGAAACAGTGGCTCCATTATTGAAGGCCACCATGTGGGCACCCCACTGAGATGAAATCCACTGTCAGAGTGGCTCATGGAATCTCATTTTCAAAGAGTTTTTTAATTTGGGTTCTTGGCCATTTGCTTCACTTATTTCTTGATTTTTCCTAGTGTCGCACTTTTTGTTCTCTTTGCCGCGCACTTTTCCTCCTGGTCGGCTAGTCATGATCAGAATTTATAGTGCCCCCACAAAGCACACACTATATCACAATGCTCTCCTCCTCTGATTGCATTTTCAGCAAATCCTATTTTCTAGGTTAAATCTTGGCATTTTCTGCAAAGCCTATTTTCTAGGTTAAATATTCGCATTTTGTGCAAATCCTATTTTCTAGGTTAAATCTTCCTGATCTGGAGCCCAACGTAAAAATGCAATTGTTTTTCACCGAAACTGAAACTCACCTACGGAACTCCGCGTAATAACACGATCATGCTTGAAAGAAAGTACCTTGTTTTCACAGTTGCCCATTCATCGATCATGGCAGAAATGAGGATCCACAAACGTCTACTCCACAGCTAAAAGTCACAAGTGTCTGGACTGTATTGCATCACGCAATTATTTTTGAAATACATATCTATGATATTTAAGGTGCCCATTAGGGGACCACTCGGCTTTTGCCCTTCTGTTTCTACCACCTGGACCAAACCACACTTACCAATCCGCCAGCACTTGTCAAATAGCCTGCTAGATAATGCACCTACACTTTTGTTAGACTGTTTACTGTTGAGTTTCCTTTTTATTTTATTGGCCGACAGTCTTCTCTTTCATGCTGTCATGATTTCTCAGCTTCGATTGAATTGATTTGCATACGATTTTTCCGATTATTGAATCTCAAAGTTACCAGAATATGGTGGTGCCAGAAAGACAGCAATTACCTGAAAGTTGTTGAAACCCTAGGTTTATAGACAACATTAAATTATAGTCAACAGGCAGCTAAATATCTACAATATGGAGTTTATGATCCACCAGCAAAACATTAAAAGTCCATAACAGTGATACAATGACACTTTGGTTATTTATTGTATACACTATAAATCTGCAACAGGTCTGTCAATCAACATAGGCATATGGCATGAATCGAATAGTTTTCTTAGGAGACATTGGTGAATATGACATTATTGGATTTTTCAATTTAGTCTGGAAAATAAATATTAATATGGGGAATTGTAAATATAATTTAATGAGAATATAAAAATATAATTAATAATTTCAATCCACGTTATTTTTTTATTGTTAGTGAGAATGGTTTTTAGCTTCTTTATTTTTATTTAGATTCAATATGATGAGCTGTAATGCTTTTGATAAATATTGTTACAATGATTTTATGTCTATGAATATTGTTGTATTGGCTTGTGCTTTGTGAATTCTTGTAATAGTGATGAGAGTTATCACTGGTTGCTATGGTTGCTATTTCTATGGGATAGGGTCGGTTGCTATTCTTAAGAGATGCCTCTGGGTCTTGGGCCATTAACTTGTTTCCTTGAGTCCAAAGAATACCAACTCTTACCAAGCAAAAACAGTTTTAGGGTTAATAGTCATGTTGATGTAAGTTTTTTCAAAAAAATTATGTAAATTTTCAAATGATTAGAAGTTTTTAGTCCATGAGTAGAGACCCATAAAGCTTGAAGGAAAATGAATGTGAGTGGAACCAAATTTAAAAAAATGAATAAGTTTATGAGGTTTTTTAAAAAGAGAGGTTGATTGGGAAACAATAATTATGGGGAACAAAATTTTTGGATCAAAGATTAAAATATTAAAGTAGATAATCAAAGTTACATATATATATTTATTGAAAAAAAATATAATATTTCATTTTGAGATTTTAATTTTTTTAATATTTAATAGTTTTGAATTTTATATTTAATTATTGTTTTAGATGGGAGTATAGAAATTAATAATCTCAATAAAAAGCAGAAACATCAATTTTTTTTTTAAATTTAGTATTATTTAAAATTAAATTTTGAAAAGTAAAAAAATGAGATTGAGAAGAACTATTAAAATTTAGAATTTGAATATTTTTATGGCAATTTTCACATCATCTTATTTATAAATCTATATTTTTCCATACCTTAGTTATTCATTCCATTCTAAACTTGGCCCCTAGTTCCTTGAAACTAGGAAAGTTCATCTAACCAACGTCCTAATAGCCAATGGTTACTTCACCCTAAAATCAAAAAATAATGTTGTTCTATGCTTCATCCCAAACCCAAAAACCAACCTTCTTATCCCCCCATTGCAAGGATCTCTTCCCTATATTCAAGGAGTCACTATTATATTTCCATAATATTATAAAAAATTAAATATAAAATATTTATTTAAACTCAAATTGACCCTTAAACAATTGTTCAACTTTGTTAAAGACAAATTCGATCCCATGTTAGGCCTAGGAGTGTATTAAATCTCCTAGTCCTATGGAAAAACTAGGAGATCCTTTAAGGCTTGGCTCAAATAATATATTGTTTACAATCATCACAATCGTATCTCTAAATCTTTCGGCGCGGAGCACTCACATAACTACAAACATCTTATCAATTTTGATAACTTCTGGCATCCTCCCCATTTATCCTTATTGAATCATTAAAGAAGTCCTTGAAATAGAAAACACCCTAACAATTTCAACCATGAAGATGGGTATAAATTAAGTCAAGCTTGGAATCCTACAATTCAATCTCTCTAAAAATCACATTCAAGCTTCCCTCCCCTTGATCATGATGTACTTTTCTTCTTGTTGTCTTTACCCTTCAGTGCTTTATTTTTTTCTCCTTTCCCTAGTGTTTAGTTGAATAAAAGCAATTCGTGCCTTTCCTATTTCCGAATTAAAGTTCTCATTTTTAATAATTCTTTAATGTCATTTCTTTTTTTACTTTTCAAAAACTAATTTTAAGTAAAATTTGAGTTTTTCGACATCCTTTTAAATTGTAAATTTCTACTCTTTTAATGATATCTTTCAAGTCTTATGTATCCCTGACAGTGGGTAGAGTATCTTTCCAAAACATTGATAATTTAAAATATCTACACAATTTTTCAAGAAGACTTACCTCAACAAGATTGCAAATTATAGTTTTTTTTAGATATATAGATGGATAATGATATATGGATGGAAAAATAATTTAACAAGAATTAAAAAACACAATTAATATATAATAGATTGATAAATTTTTAATAAATAGAGATAAAAAAAATGATATATATGTGTGTGTGAGACAGTGAATTGTGAGAAAACAAAGTGGTATCCTCGGAGCAATGAGGGTTGAAAGGTTTATCACCATAATAATAATTATGTAGGTATGGGAACCATTCAATGTAAGTTACAGTGAGTTCACAATGGCTCTTATTATCAAATAAGACCCATTAAGTAGTTAATTGATCTAAAATGCAGAAAATTAGATCATACTTTTTCTCTTTGACAAGAATAATTAAATGATGCTTCATGCAACTTTGTTAATTAGTTGTTCATTATGGATGACTTCATCACATGTGAATTTAATTGTAAATAACTTTAAACAGAAGTTACACAAATTAACAAGATAGAAACACTTACATCTCTGGGCCCTGTGCAAAAAGCTAGGCCGCTCATATTTCAGTGAATAAGAGGTATGTTACATTTGCTGCCACAATTGCGACTATTTCCCTAGAATGGAAATGCTCTTGGACAGTGAGCTCTCGCAACTTCACATGGACATTCTACTAGTGAATTTTTCAATTAAAGCAAATTTACAAAAGAGTCTTAAATTGCAAACTCAAACTTCTATAGAAAACGAGAATATATCAACAACAATGAGAATACAAATCAAACCTCCCTCAACTTGACATAGGAGTGAGATTGTCTTTGTATTGAAATATGGAATTTCGGTTGCTTCATTCACCGAAAAGACCCTGCGAGTGTCTGGAGCGCCTTGAAACCCCTGTCTAGGTTTTTGAATCACTCCATTCGGTTTCCATATAAAAACGGAAAACCCAAAACTCACTGGCTCATGACTTCATGCTTCTCGATGCCTTGACCTGACGCAATGATTCTCGACCTTCTACACTTAAATCTGAACTTCAACTCTTATATTCAAGTTGAGTTTTGCCGCAATAATTCTCGACCTTTTACGCTCAAATCTGAACTTCAACTCTTGTATTCAAATTGAGTTTTGCTGCAGTCCCCCTCTTTCCTTTCTCAGGGATGGACTTCCACCTCCTTTTATACTTAAAATACCAAACTAAACTTGGAAGGTTGTTTTTAACAAACTCTTTGGGATCCAATTACAAAGCTCACTGCTTGATTCATTATGAATTTAGTCTTAACAAGCCTTATCATAATTATCCATATGCGCAAACTATCTCCTATAGTTTTTAATTGACCGAATTTTAATTGCATGTGGTCTTGTTGCTAACAAACACCATAGAACATTAACTTATGTTCTATTTATAATGGCGCATAATTTAACATATATCCGAATTCCAATTCGATGTATATCAATGCAACACATTTAAACCAAAGCTTCGAAACGATAGTTTTCGGCATTAACCTTTGAACATGTTGTCGTGTGACAGAGAGGCTTCTGACGGTTGGCTAGCTGTGGTTCAACTCCGGTGGTTAGGGTGACTCGGTGGTCTTGTTGGGTGGTCAACTCGACGCATCACCCTCCAACGTATATTTTCTTCCAAGACCTCCGACATTGTATGCCTGGTTCGGTGGCAAGCCTTCATATGCGTTGCGCCCACGATGAACTGACTCCGCTGCGGTGGTATGACGTGTCAACCACAACCCCGACGGTCTCAGATGAACTAACTAGACCTTTGTTGCTGCAATGAATATGCATGTGGTGACGTAAACCCATTGCAAGCCCGAGCGGTGCGCTGACGTGCTACTAAACTACCTGCTGACCTGTGGTTCTGATGGTACTAACCTCCCGACGGTGATGGCGTAGCAGAATCGGTACATCTGGCAGTTGTATTACTTGCGGACCCGTGGTAATCCAATAACCGACCCGTATATGGTGAACCTCGTAGCATCCAACTGTGCTAACTTCATATTGAACCTCGTAGCATCCAACTGTGCTAACTTCATATTTAGTGCCACCTCTGCTTTGTAACAATATTCGTATACCCGCCATAGTTGGTATGTCGCATGGCTTATGCCGTAGTTTTGATATGTAGCTTATATAATACGCCATATAATATCTGCTCCAAACCTACCATAAACATTTGATTTGCTCCGATATAGTTTTAATGCATCACTGTTATACATCGTACATCATAGATGCCTTAGAACTCAATTAGCTTCATGGTTTTGAAAATGCAATATATATAGTTAATTAAAAATCCACCATTGCGTTTACTTCGCGCTCATGACCATTGCCACTTCTACCTTAGCTTCACATGCTTTAATAATGCGCCCACCTTTAATGCCTTTCACCTTAGGTTTTGGACCATAGTGACATGTGCCCATTTTGTAATACATCATAGTATTCAAACCATAGGTTAGCACCTTAGATAACATATGCATCACGTTGTAATGTTTTGACATCATTAACATAATTTGACCCTTAACTTGAGACACATATAAAATGTGCCAAAACTATTAATCAACATTTATTTCTTATCACTGTTTTTTTTTTTAGGAACCTGAAGATGAAGTTTGTGCTTTTTTTGAACAGCAACAAGTCACATGGTCAACAAGGCCTTCTTTGACACCTCAATTTCGTAGGATGATTTCGCCATCACCCGAAGTTGATTTAGAACGATGGACACTTCAACTTGATGCTATTGTCGGGATGATTTGGGACTGCCCATTTTCTGCACAAGTCGACAACAAATTTGCTGCATGGCACCATCTTGGTCCGTAAGCAAATTTCGACATAACCTACAAGATCCATTTTGGATCACACCTTCCAACAGAAAGAACTTTTGGTCCTCCAAAAGTTCTTATTACAAACATGAGTAAAAATGCATTAGTTAAAAAAATCATCTAGATCCTAGTTACAGACTTGATTAGGTCTACTGAAAATTTTACACACACTTTATACATAAGGCATGAATCTATCCATTTTCAATCTAGAGACTAACGTTTCTCGGCTCCAGATGTTTTCGATGTCTCTTACTCTGTTGATGTTGATGCTGTCTCTTAGGGTAGCATCAGACATTTGCGCGTCGAATTCCCTTTCAGCTTGCAATGTCAAAAAACTCGTTCTCTGGAGTTTGTGCTAGCTGCCTTTTTATTGGACTTTCCCTACTTTGTTTGGATGTTGTGGAGTCCTTATCTGACTGCAGTAAAATATTCCCTAAACGCTTCTTTATTTGCGGTGCTGCATCATCTATACGTGGTTTAGTCCTTACTACACCCACCTTTTTGTTGAATGCCTTCTGCTTCCATCATTCTTCTACACAGTATGTGTGACTGCCGCAAAAGGTGCATGGATAGATCCTTTTCATAACGTTCAACATGAAGTTTTGGTCTAAGGACTTACCTTCCCAATCACTGTCTAAGTGATATGTCGATTTACTTTTACGGTCTTTCAGCTTTTGTGGCAACAGTTCAGGATGTAGAGACCAACATCAATCTGCAATGTGACCGATCTTCTCGCAGTAGTCACATATCGATTGGTTGAATCCTAAGCCTTCATACTTTATCCTCTCCTGTACTGAAATCGGCTGAAGTTTGCCCTAGCCTTGCTTGCTAAGACCTTGTCCTTACTAGTAACCCACCTTCTCCATGAGCTTCTTACCCATTCCTTTGGTATTCTTTTCAAATGCCCCAATTTCCTACTCACTGGAAGATTCATTTGTCTTCAAGTCTTTTCTTAGTGATGATGGTGCATAAGAAGTTTCCTTGGAAGGTGAGGAAAAACTTCCAATAGCTTCTTCTGCTGACTAACTTTTTGGAGTCGTGGATAATGATGAACTGTCTTCATCATCCATATGAAGAAGGGAGACCTCTTTCTTCCTTTCAGTGGATGTATTGTGAGTTGATGGTCTATTTATCCTTTGACTCTTATGCAATACTTCAATCTCTGCCTGGAGTTTCTTCTTGTCTTCCTCTAGAGATTTCACCATTCGCCACAAATCATCATTTTTCAAACCTTCAACCTTTGTCTGGAGTTTTTGCTTGTCTTCCTCCAGAGGTTCTACCATCTGCTGCAAAGCATCGTTCTCTCGCTTGAGCTGCTTGGAACTCTTTTCCATTATTACATTGAATGAGAATGACTCTGATACCAAAATATGATCTGAAATGTGGAAAATTAGATCGTACTCTCTCCTTGGAAAGAATAATTAAATGATGCTTCATGCAACTTTGTTAATTATTTTTTTATTATGGATGACTTCATCACATGTGAATTTAATTGTAAAGAACTTTAAACAAAAGTTACACAAATTAAGAAGATAGAAACCCTGGTGTTGATGACGGAGCTCATCCCTCCTAGGCTACATCTCCGGGCCCTGTACAAAATGCTAGACCGCTCATATTTCAGTGACTAAGAAATATGTTACATTTTCTTCCACAGTTGTGACTATTTCCCTAGAATGGAAATGATCTTGGACAGTGAGCTCTCGCAACTTCACATGGACATTCTACCAGTGAATTTTTCAATTACAGCAAAACAAAAGAGTCTTAAATTGTAGACTCAAACCTCTATTGAAAATGAGAATATATCAACAACAATGAGAATACAAATCAAACCTCCCTCAACTTGGCATAGGAGTCAGATTGTCTTTGTATTGAAATCTTGAATTTCGACTGCTTCATTCACCGAAAGGACCTTACCAGTGTCTCAGAAGCACCTTGAAACTCCTATCTAGCATTTTGAAGCACTCCATTTGGTTTTTGTATGACACCGAAAAGCCCAAAACTGGCTGGCTAATGACTTCATTCTTCTCGATGCCTTGATCTGGTGCAATGGTTTTCGATTTTCTGCACTCAAATCTGAACTTCAACTCTTGTATTCAAATTGATTCTTACTGCACTGTCTCTGCTGCCTCCCGCTTGCCTTTCTAAGGGATGGACTTCCACCTCCTTTTATACTTAAAATCCCAAACTAAACTTGGAATGTTGTTTTTAACAAACTCTTTGGAATCCAATTACAAAGCTTGATGCTTGATTCATTATGAATATAGTCTTAACAAACCTTATCATAATTATCCATATGTGCAGACTATCTCCTATAGTTTTTAATTAAACAAACTTTAATTGCATGTGGTCTTGGTGCTAACAAACACCATAGAACATTAACTTATGTTCTATTTATACTGGTGCATAATTTAACATATATCCAAATTCCAATTCGATGTATATCAATGCAACACATTGAAACCAAAGTTTCGAAACAATATTTTTCAACATTAACCTTTGAACCTGTTGTCGTGTGACAAAGAGGCTTTCGAAGGTTAGCTAGTTGCGGTTCGCCTTCGGCGATTAGGCTGACTCTATGGTCTTGTTGGGTGGTCAACTTGACACATCACCCTCCAATGTATATCTGCTTCCAAGACCTCTGGCATTGTAAGCTTGGTTCAGTGGCAAGCTTTCATATGCGTTGCACTAATGATGAACTGACTCCGCTGCGGTAGTATGACGTGTCAACCACAACCCCGACAGTTTTGACTGAACTAACTAGACATTCGTTGCTACAATGAATATGCATGTGGTGACGTAAACCCATTGCAGGGCCGAGTGGTGCGCTGGCGTGCTACTAAACTTCCTACTGACATGTGGCTCCGATGGTGCTAACCTCCCGATGGTGATGGCAGAGCAGACTTGGTACAGTCGGCGTTTTTATTACTTGTGGACCTGTGGAAATCCAATAGCCGACCCGTGTTTCTGTGGTGAACCTCGTAGCATCCAACTGCGTTAAGTTCATATTTAGTGCCACCTTCGCTTTGTTGTCCCGTTGTAACAATATTTGTATATCCGCCTTAGTTGGTATGTCGCATGGCTTATGTCGTAGGTTTGATATATAGATTATATATGCCATATAATATCCACTCCAAACCTACTATAAACATTTTATTTTCTCCGATATATTTTTATGCATAACTATTATACATCACACATCCACAGGGGCTTCACCAGGGAATCAATACCATACCACGTCAGTTCATATTGGGAATATATATTGAAGAAAAAATGATATAATATATTGGGGGATATATAAGGGGTAAAGAGTTTTTATATTGACAGATATAAAAAATGGAGCTCAAAGTTAATGGAAAAATATAAAGGGGTATAAAAAATGTTAATGAAAAAAAGGATACCTACAATATCTAGTGAAAGTAGGGGGTTTTTTAATTGGGAAGGTGTATTAGGTTCGTATTGGTAGGGGGTTAAATAATGTGATTTTTAGAGGTATTTTCCAATATGTTGTCAAATTAGGAGTATTGCTTAGTATGCCACGAATGCATGTGATATGTCAAAAGTTCATTGAGTGAAGTCCCTGTGCATATATCATAGATGCCTTAGAACTTTAGCTTCATAGTTTTTGAAAATGCGACATATATAGTTAATTAAAAATCCACCATTGGATTTACTTTGCGCTCATGACCGTTGCCACTTTTACCTTAGCTTCACATGATTTAATAATGCACCCACCTTTAATGGCTTTCACCTTAGGTTTTGGACCATAGTGACATGCACCCATTTTGTAATACATCATAGTATTCAAACCATAGGTTAGCACCTTAGATAACATATACATCACATTGTAATGTTTTGACATCATTACCATAATTTGACCCTTAAGTTGTGAAAAATATAAAATGTGTCAAAACCATTAATCAACATCTATTTCTTACCATTGTTCTTTTGTAGGAACTTGAAGATGAAGTTTGTGCTTTTAAACTGCAACAAGTCACATAGTCAACAAGGCCTTCTTCGACACCTCGATTTCATCGGATGATTTCTCCATCATTCGGAGTCCAAATGAAAAACCATAAGAAGCGTCGGATTCAGAACGACGAACACTTCAACTTGATGTTGTTTTCGAGATGATTTGGGACCTCCCATTTTCTACACAGGTCAACAATTTTTTTTTTTACATGGGACCATCTTGGTCGTTAAGAAAATTTTGACTTAACCTACAAGATCTGTTTTGGATCACACATTCCAACAGAAAGAACTTTTGGTCCTCCAAAAGTCTTTATTACAAAAATGAGTAAAAATACATTAGTTACAAAAAGCATCTAGATCCTAGCTACATACTCAACTAGGTCTATTGAAAATTTTACACACACTTTATACATAAGGCATGAATCTATCCATTTTCAAGCTAGAGACTAACGTTTCTCGGCTACAGATGTTTTTGATGTCTCTTAGTATATTGATGTTGATGTTGTCTCTCGAGGTAGCACTGGACATTTTCTCATTGAATTCCCTTTCATCTTGCAATGTCGAAAAACTCGTTCTCTGGAGTTTGTGCTAGCTGCCTTTTTATTGGACTTTCCTGTACTTTGTTTGGATGTTGCGGAGTCCTTATTTGACTGCAGTAAAATCTTCCCTAGACGCTTATTTACTTGTGGTGTTACATCATCTGTACATGGTTTAGTCCTTACTTCACCCACTTTTTTGTTGAATGCCTTCTGCTTCCAGCATTCTTCTACACAGTGTGTGTGACTGCTGCAAAAGGTACATGGATAGATCCTTTTAATGATGTTCAACATGAAGTTCTGGTTTAAGGACTTACCTTCCAAATCACTGTCTGAGTTATATGTCGATTTACCTCTGCGGTCTTTCAACTTTTGTGGCAACAGTTCATGATGTAGACACCAACATTAATCTGCAATGTGACTGCTCTTCCCGCAGTAGTCACATATCGATTGGTCGAAGCCTAAGCCTTCATACTTCAGCCTCTCCTGTTCTGACATTGGCTGAATTCTACCCTGGCCTTACTTGCTAGGACCTTGTCCTTCCTGGTAACCCATCTTCTCCATGAGCTTCTTACCCATTCCTTTGGTATGCTTTTCAAATGCCCCCATTTCCTACTCACTAGAAGATTTGTTCTTCTTCAAGTCTTTTCTTGGTGATGCTGGTGCATAAGAAGTTTATTGGAAGGTGAGGAAAAACTTCCAATAATTTCTTCTGCCGACTGACTTTTTGGAGTCGTGGATAATGATGAACTGTCATCATCAGCTAGATGAAGAAGGGAGAACTTTTTCTTCCTTTCAGTGGATGCACTATGAGTTGATGGACTGTTTATCCTTTGACTCCTTTACAATACTTCAATCTCTGCTTGGAGTTTCTGCTTGTCTTCCTCCAGAGATTTCACTATTCTCCACAAAGCATCATTTTTCAAAGCTTCAATCTTTGTCTGGAGTTTCTTCTTGTCTTCTTCGAGAGATTCTACCATTTGCCACAAAGCATCGTTCTCCCAATTGCGCTGCTTGGAACTATTTTCCATTCCTGATTGAATGAGAACTGGCTCTGATACCAAACTATGATCTAAAATGCGGAAAATTAGATCATACATTCTCTCCTTGGAAAGAATAATTAAGTGATGCTTCATGCAACTTTGTTAATTAGTTGTTCATTATGGATGACTTCATCACATGTGAATTTAACTGTAAATAACTTTAAACAAAAGTTACGCAAATTAACAAGATAGAAACAACGATGTTGATGACGGAGTTCACCCCTCCTGTGCTACGTCTCCGAGCCCTGCCCAAAAGGCTAGGTCGCTGATATTTCAGTGAATAAGAGGTATGTTACATTTGTTGCCACAATTGCGACTATTTCCCCATAATGGAAATGCTTTTAAACAGTGAGTTCTCGCAATTTCACATGGACATTCTATCATTGAATTTTTCAATTACAGCAAAACAACAGACTCAAACCTCTACTGAAAATGAGAATATATCAACAACAATGAGAATACAAATCAAACCTCCCTCAACTTGACATAGGAGTCAGATTTTCTTTGTATTAAAATCTTGAATTTCAGTTGCTTCGTCCACCGAAAGGACCTTGCCAGTGTCTCTGGAGCACCTTGAAACTCCTGTCTAAGCTTTTGAATCACTCCATTTGGTTTTTGTATGACACCGCAAAACCCAAAACTAACTGGCTCATGACTTCATGCTTCTCGATGCCATGATCTGGCACAATGGTTCTCGACCTTCTACACTCAAATCTGAACCTCAACTCTTGTATTCAAGTTGAGTCTGGTTGCACTGTCTCTGCTGCCTCCCACTTTCCTTTCTAAGGGATGGACTTCCACCTCCTTTTATACTTAAAATCCCAAACTAAACTTGGAATGTTGTTTTTAACAAACTCCTTTGGGATCCAATTACAAAGCTCAGTGCTTGATTCATTATGAATTTAGTCTTAACAAACCTTATCATAATGATCCATATGTGCAAACTATCTCCTATAGTTTTTAATTGACCAAACTTTAATTGCATGTGGTCTTGTTGCTAATAAACACCATAGAACATTAACTTATGTTCTATTTATAATGGCGCATAATTTAACATATATCCGAATTCCAATTCGATGTATATCAATGCAACACATTTAAATGAAAGTTTCAAAACGATAGTTTTCGACATTAACCTTTGAACCTGTTGTCGTGTGACAGAGAGGCTTCCGATGGTTGGCTCGCTGCTATTCACCTCTGACGGTTAGGCTGACTCGGTGGTCTCGTTGGGTGGTCAACTCGACACATCACCCTCCAGCGTATATCTGCTTCCAAGACCTCCGGCATTGTAATCCTGGTTCGGTGGCAAGCCTTCATATGTGTTGCGCCAACGATGAACTGACTCAGCTGCGGTGGCATGACGTGTCAACCACAACTCCGACGGTCTCAGCTGAACTAACTGGACCTTCGTTTGCTGCAATGAATATGCATGTGGTGACGTAAACCCATCGCAGGCCCGAACGGTGCATTGACGTGCTACTAAACTTCCTGCTGACATTTGGCTCCGATGGTGCTAACCTCTCGACAGTGATGGCATAGCAGACTTGGTACATTCAGCGGTTGTATTATTTGTAGACCCGTGAAAATCCAATAACCGACCTGTATTTCTGTGGTGAACCTCGTAGCATCCAACTGCGTTAAATTCATATTTAGTGCCACCTCCGCTTTGTTGGCCCGTTGTAGCAATATTTGTATATCCGCCTTAGTTGGTATGTCGCATGGCTTATGCCATTGGTTTGATATAGATTATATATGCCATATAATATCTGCTCCAAACCTACCATAAACATTTTATTTGCTCCGATATATTTTTAATGCATCACTATTATACATCGTACATCATAGATGCCTTAGAACTTTAGCTTCATGGTTTTGAAAATGCAACATATATAGTTAATTAAAAATCGACCATTGGATTTACTTTGCGCTCATGACCGTTGCCACTTTTACCTTAGCTTCACATGATTTAATAATGCGCCCACCTTTAATGGCTTTCACCTTAGGTTTTGGACCATAGTGGCATGCGCCCATTTTGTAATACATCATAGTATTCAAACCATAGGTTAGCACCTTAGATAACATATGCATCACATTGTAATGTTTTGACATCATTAACATAATTTGACCATAAAATGTGCCAAAACCATTAATCAACATCTATTGTTTACCATCGTTCTTTTGCAGGAACCTGAAGATGAAGTTTGTGCTTTTAAACTGCAACAAGTCACATAGTCAACGAGGCCTTCTTCGACACCTCAATTCATCGAATGATTTCTCCATCCCCTGAGTCCAAATGAAAAACCATAAAAAACATTGGATTCAGAATGATGAACACTTCAACTTGATGCTGTTTTCGGGATGATTTGGGACCACCCATTTTCTGCACAAGTCGACAACAAATTTGCTGCATGGGACCATCTTGGTCATTAAGCAAATTTTGACTTAACCTACAAGATCTATTTTGGATCATTAATATGGAATTAATGTAATGGGATTTATTAAAAAGATTTCATATAGTAGTTAGCATGTGATTTTGATTAAGGTTTTGTATGCTAGCTATAAATAATGATGGAGTCTTTTATATGAATCGGGTATTGGAGCTTACCTCATTGAGAGGATTCCTCCTTTAAGAATTAATTGAGCATGAGTGAATTCCTTCCATAAAAGGATTATAAAAGGGTTATAAAAAGTGTTGGACATTTTTAATACATTTTTTTATCCAATTTAAAGGATTAAAGATCATAATAAGTAACATTAGAGTTTTTTTTGGATAAAAAGTAGGAAGAATATTTTTTTGCTCATTTTCAAGGGAAAGATATAATCATGACACTCAAATCAATATATAATATAATATATTTATATATAAATCTTAGGGAAAAATATAGATCCAAGTTCATCTAAAAAAACTTAATTTCAAAATAAAATTTGTTCAAAATGGAGTTCAAGAGATGAAAATATCATAGATTCATATGGATTTTTCTATTATGATTGTGACATTTTCTTATATATTGTAGACAAGATAGTTTTGATAGATTGTCAATGTCAACGTAATACCAAATCCAAGTGAAAGACCACATTAGTAGCTTCAACAAATGTCTGGAAACCTACCTTAGGTGTTTCATTTTAGAAAAGCAACATCTTTGGGTACAATGGTTACCTCTAACTGAATGGTGGTATAACACCAACTATCATGCCACCACCAAAATGACTCCTTAAGAAGCAGTATATGGTCAACTCCCTCCTTCCCCTACTTCTTATATCAAGGGATGCTCAAAGGTACAAGCAGTGGATCAACTCCTACAAAACCATGCAACCATGCTCACCCATCTTAGAGAGAATCTTCATCAAGCTCAAAACTGCATGAAACAACAGGTAGACCAGCATTGCTCAGAGCGCCGATTTCAAGAAGGGGATCGGGTATTTTTGAGGCTACAACCATATAAGCAAACATCACTCAAAGACAAGGGTTGTCAGAAACTATCTCCAAAATTCTACAGACCATATCAAGTACTTCAACGCATTGGAGAAGTAGCCTACAAACTGGCTTTGCTGCCTACTGCAAAAATCCATCCAGTTTTCCATGTCTCACGCCTCAAGAAAGTGATTGGGAACAATTGCAGAATTCAAACCAGTCTACCTGAATTAGACGAGGAAGGGTCAATCTAGCTCCAACCTGAACAGGTCCTAGACACACGAGAAAGGACCCTGCGTGGCCGCGTTATTAGGGAAGTCCTTGTCAAGTGGAAAGACACCTCTCCGGAAGATGCAACTTGGGAACCAACCACTATTCTTCAGCAGTTTCCGCAGCTTCAGCCTTCAGCCTTGAGGACAAGGCTATTCTTAAGGGGGAGGGCATGTTAGGGTCCCACCCTAACCCCCTTATTTATGTAATGGGATCAAGTCATAATAAAGAGTCAATAAAGCCCATATTAATAATTGTAAGTGGTTAACCCGCAATTAATGACGGGACCACAGTTAGTTGCAAATGGGCCATGGTATTAGATAGATGGTATTATAAAACCCATGGTATTGATCCATGGTATTGCATGTATGAGTCATATATAAAGGATAGAGACTCCCTGCGAGGAGCATCGTGTCTTATTTTTTCATCGAGCTCTGCTCTATTGGAGGTTTCCCCCTCGAAGAGACAAGTGAACGTTACTTTTTGAATAATAAAATACTTGCTCTTTTTACTCGCTATTCTATGTTCTGGGTATATTGCTTCGCATATTTGGTATTCTAGTATCGTCTTGCAGGTCAAAGAGCATAACACTACATCTCAAGCAAGTTATTTATAAGAAGGAAATGTTGGCAATACTACCTACACTTAAGAAATGGCGACCTTACCGAATGGGAAAACACTTCAAGGTAAAAATGGATCATGATAATCTTAAATACTTTTTAGAACAACTATTATCTTTAGAAGAACAAAAAAAAAGTGTCACAAATATGGTGGGTTATGACTTTGGCATCATCTATAGAAAATGGAAGCAAAATTTTGTTGCAGATGCACTCTCAAGAAAGGATGAGGATGTGGAAGCATT